>JAQFZO010000035.1:0-53163 GCA_034695885.1 Geophilus flavus
CACACGACCCTCAAAAGCATGTTTTTTTATCAAGATGATATTCATAATCCTTGCATTTTGAGGGGTCATATATCATTAGCCAATCAGAACTCATCATCTCTATGAGAAAACAACATTAAGTTGCTAGTCCTTGTGTTGATCAATGATAAAGTTGAATGACTTACTCAGTCTTATTTCAATGCTACATTTTTGCTTGTCAAATGGATAATGGCTGAGATCAAGTAGACATGTGAACTTGTATGATTTCCTAAATATAGCCCATACAAGCTTTGATTCAATACAGAAAGAATTAAATCTTGGGTCAATGATTTCGCTCTGACATCCCTTGCAGTTTTTATATCGTAGCCATGGATACCACATTCTGTTAGCTATACTTGTTGGGATGTTGACCAAACCATCAGAGTCAATGTTTAATTCTTTATCTTTCCAGCAACTCCAGATTGTTACATCTACTGTGAATTCCTGAAAGTATAAAGGTAAAATTAAATCAATTACGGCATGCAAATTGTCCTTAAGAGTCTTTTCCCGCACTACAAAAAAAAACAATAGAATCCAATTGGTTTTGAATTGATTCCATATGAAAACCAATAAACGTATATTGAAATTGAATAATTCCAATTGTGATGTGAGTTGGTTTCACTGGGTTCAATGACTGGCTTGGTTTTATAACTACAGTATAACTATAACTTTGTAAGGGCCTCTGAGCACAAACTATTTACACGCAAATAGCCCTTAAACTGCTTTTGTGTAAATTTAGTGTTGTGAACGCACTAGGTGCATTCGAAATGAATTAAACAGGTTTGGTTTAACAGTTAAAACCAAAACAGCATCTAAACCTAGTAGATAACGAATGGTAAAGATCTCACTCAGTTTATAACCTCCCGTTATGCTCAGTTAGACTGGTGATCACATGACAAACAAATGAACAACTGGTGGGAAAATGGTGAAAACCCAAAAAAGCCATATCTATTTACAATGCAGCTTGTAATGACATTAAAAGGTAATAAAAACGTGGGAATTCTAAAATATCCTCAAAATTATGGGTGAAGTGACGAAGCCATAGTCTTTTGGCAGCAGTTTAAACAGAAATCATGTTTAAACAGATTTTTAAACCTTCTACAACCAAAGTGTAAGTCTAAAGACGATAAACAGGTTTTTTTGTTTAAATTCAACGTTTTAAAGCTGTTTATTTTTATTTTACACAGTTTAATTAATTTTCGAATGCACCTACTGAAATCCTAATGAAGTAATGTGAAACATTGAATTAAATCAATTTATATTGCAAAAGGGAGCAATGTATTCCTTTTAGTTCACTTAGAGTGTTTTTGTTTGCAAGGAAAGACTTGTTTGTAAGACGAATTCCTGCAGTAAATATATGAAAAGAGGTCTCGGAGGAGTCGAGAGAACTCCAGCAAGAGCACTTTATAATGCGATGCGTCTGCACATTTGTGTGTTCTCGGAGGATGCTCTTCTGCAATCTCTTGTTGAGTAAATTTTTTTTCTTTGGTTTTTGTTTTTTCTTTGTGTGTGTGTGTTTGAGGTTTGGCTGAATGTTTATTCTCACCAATGCGTATCTTGGGTCGTTTTGGTACAGTGTCCCCACAGAAGTCCAGTTGAATTTTTTCAGTAGTTCTAGTCTCGGTGGGTTGAAGTCGATTTCACTGGGGACCACACGGAAGAAGTTTGGGTACTTGACCCATGAAAACATGGGATGCGTGTCAGCGTAAGACAACTACAGGAAGGAAAAAATATATATTTATACAGTATGTATGAATGAATAAATAAATAAATAAAGAAGCAAGGAAGCATTGTAAGATAACATTGAATTGAGTCTAGAGCTGAAACCCTCTAGATTTCGCCCTGAGACTTTGGAGTTAGCTATCTATTTCGGGCAAACCGTTTTTTTTCGTTCTACGAATCCACTACCATTAGACGTTGAAAAAAGTATAGTACCGCCTGTGTTTCATAGTTAATCAGTCTGTGTCTTATAGCAGTGGTTCTTAACCTTTAAACTATAGATAGTAGGCCGTCATTGAATCACTGAAGGAAGCCACGGGTTACCTAAACATTTCCCTCATTTGATCCTCAAAACAATATGCAAAAAAATAGAAACACAACTACAGGTACAGTATATAAATCATGAAGTACTCGTATTATACTGTAAGTAGTAGGAGGGTGAATCAAAACCCTTATGAAATTATTCTGCAAGTACAGTATTCTACAGAAAATAGTGAAAGCAATGTTTATTCTGCAGAAACTTTGCACAAAGTATGCAGAGTTTGTGCATAATTTATGCGTGCAGGGTTCTTCACAACCATTTTTGTCATAGGGAAAGTAGAGGACATTTTTGGAAAGGTCAAGTTGATTATACTGAAAGTACCTTAATGAAACATAACAATTTATATGCATACAGCACAACTCACATAACATATCTTTGTTAGTTTTGTTTTAACTTTTAACATGCAGGGAAGCCATTTAAGATGAACGTGCAGTTAAAAAATTGCATCAAGGGAGAAATTTGTTCTGTAGTTCGTTCTGGAAGAACCATCGACATATACCAGTACATAAAAAACTGTGAATGCAAGTAGCTTAAATCAAGTTAGATTAGATGATGTTAAATGAGATCGAAGGCCACGAGTAGCTTATTCCTCTACCCAGAATGCTTTGCACGTGGAAAGTTTGACACAGGGTTTGACAAAAATGGCGGATCAAGCTGTGAATGTTTCTGTAACCACAATTAGGAGGCCATTCTAAATGAGAAAGCATAGTAACACCAATTCAAATTGCTTTCTTTTATTGCGGCCATGTTTAAAATGTGGATTATTTCTTTCTGGATACTTCCTTTGCCTGTTTACTTAGTTATTCCTGTCTGGATAAACAAATTTTATCTTTACAAATGTGATGCTAACTTGAGAATATATATCTAGCTTAAATTAAGGTAAATTGAGGTATTAGGAATCCTTGCATCAGCTTGTACGAAATCTCACGTGAATTGAGGACAGTGCTCATGGTTCAGTGATCAAATGCCCAAAGCATTAGCTTTGTAGCTCATGAATAACATAATCTAGCTCATCTATTTTTTTAAAATGATGCTAACAATTGCTTGTTAGCTTTGCATTACCTCTTAATACAGTATACTATACCAAAATACGTTATCTTCTAGCTGCTGTAAGCTTGCACTCTAAAAAATCTGAGGTGTGTTTCACGTGAAATAAACAGTCTTAGAAATTATTTTACACCAAATACTGTAGCAGTAGCCAATTTGGGACAACAGCTTCCACCCCAATACAGTACTATAAATTACACCTCACAGATTTTGAACAGTGTGTGATTTATGGCTCATGAATACTAGACGTACAGAGACCGTTCTCATCCTACCGCCGTTATCTGGTAAGAGAAAAGTTTATAGCCCTAATCGACCAAATCGAGGTGAAGAGTTTATTGGTGGAGTCAATTGATAATGATGTCTTGATTTTTAATGTAAATCATGAATTAATAATGTTAACTTCCGAATCGATCTGTGGAAAAGTTTAAACGCAAGGTAAATTCGTTTACGTTATTTTACAAGTTTCAAATGTGATGCACAGAAGGTAGTGGTGGTTGTATATTGTTATATACATTACTAATTTAAAGCACCATAATTGGCGGTTACTTTTATTGCTAGTTCTGACATTGTGCAGTCGAGTGTGCTTCGCTTTAAGGTTAATGTGATTAGGAAGGCGTTTTAGAGGCGTCAAGTTGTCTGCACAAGATTTTTTAACAAGACAGATTTTTTTTTTTCTAAACATGTTTTATTTATTTCTATTGCTTGCTTTCACTTATTTTTCCAAATAACTGTGTTTTCATTCATACTGGCGATGTTTACTGCTTTAAAATTTCAAAATTTGTTTTACTTAAAAGTGACAGGCAACAGGAAAGAATTAAAAGTAAAACGAAAGTCTCACATTTCGAACATGGATAAGTGACGGAAGATTTTAAAACGGAAGATTTAAAGTAACATTAATGATTTGAACTTTACTAATTGTGTGGGAAAGTGACAGTTGACAGTTTAGAGTGTAAAAAAACACTTAGATTCGAACCGTTTGATCTTTAAATCGAAGTCACAGCGGGGGTTATGAGTAGATGTGGTGATTTCTCGATGAATTTTAGATTTTCAGGAAAATGAGAAATTTTTTTTTTTTTTCACGCGAATTTACGAGAAAATCTGAAATCTTCAAGAATTTTTTTTTTAACTTTGAATTTTAAAATTCCTAACTGAATCTAATCTGCTGTAAAATCGATCCCCAAAGTTTGAAGAAAAATTATTTTTTTTTTTTAAATTAAGATTTTAATTTTAAGGTTTTAATGGATTATTGGCTTATTTCATTTTGGAGTCATAGGCTTAAAAGGTTAGATAATTCCACGCCGCAGTTTACGGTAAATGAAAATAGTTTACATGCAATGTATTATTATTTATTTAGCATTATAATTCAAAAAGCGATGTTTTAAAAATCAGAGGATATAAATTGATAGATAAAAATTTGAAAAACATCATAAATTTTTATACGTCTCGTACGGTACCTAATGTACGCAAACAAGAATATTTTTTATCATAATCTTTTAAGCTGACTCTGCATTAAAATTCAATTGTTTCAAAATCTTATGCTTTCCTTTTAAAAGTTCATGCAGCTTGGAATTTTAATACTGTCCAGTTAAAGATAATGAAAAGAAACTATCAGAATTTAGGCAACAAACTACACTGCAAAAAAATTCAGTTTTGCACATGTTGAATTTGATCTAAATTTGTGGGCAAAGCTAGCCTTTATAAACCTTTTCTTGTGGACAAAGGTACACAGAAATAATTACACCTTTAAATTTTCCTGTAGCATACACCTTTACAGGTGTAAAATAATACAATACACTGTTTTATAGGAGTTATTATACTGCACTTACATCATAATAACACTTATAAAGGTGTACACTCTGGGAAATATGCTTCTTTACACCTTTAAAGGTGTACGTCACAGGAAAAAGGTGCAAAACAACCCTTTTAATCTTTGTGTGCAGCCTTTACATCAGATTTACAAAATTGAATTTACTGTACACCGTTTAAAAAAGATGTAAATTCAGATTTACACATCTCACATCAACTTCCCACTTTAACAAATCTGAAAGCTCGAAAACTCCAGTTTTAGCAAAAATTTCAATGTCATTTTTTAACAAAACCACGTGACTTCCGGTAAATTTTCAATTTTATACTCTAAATCTAAACACAAATTTCTCAGTTTTACCATCAAAATCCCAGATTGAATTTCACACAGAATTTTTTGCAGTGTAGCTATGTATAATTCTTTATTCCCCAATAAATTTGATAAGTTTTGTCGCGTATAGCTATAGATATAATCCATCGACGTCCTCCATAGAAACACAAAGTATATTTACGTTGACATTCGCTTGACCGGAGTTATAAGGATAAGTTATTAGTGATGAGAAAGTTGAGTAGCTAAGAAGCGAGGTGTCGAGCGAGAGCCCTTTTTGTAAGAAGTTGTCCTACAAGACCGCAGCAGATGCAAGCGTTGACACTGGCCTATGAAGAAGAGCTTTGAGGCGAAAAATCGATGTCTCTTGGTAAGGTTTAATAAACAGGTGGCGTTGAAAATGTGTCCCTATCACGTCATTAAACGCAACAGCTTGAAGCTTCATATTAGTGTTGACGTCTTACTTTTGTCTCTGCTTTTTAACCCTTGGGCAAAACAAAACACGGATCGATATTGCTCATTTTTCTTTTAGATTTGTTGCGAAAAGGTTCTTTTGGGAACGGGATTTAAAACTAATTATTAGCGGAGGGTTTCATTAAGTGAATTTTTACACCGTACCACATTTTTGTTTAATTCGCCTTTTTTAAACTCCGTTCGTTGTTTATTTACCCAAAACTTTGCTAATCACCGGTTTACCTAAGGATTATACGCGAATCCAAAAATTGATAATTGTTCCTCGAATGCGTGTAGGTGTTGTTTATCTGCTCATAAAGCTTGAATTTGTTTACGAGATTTTTATTCAATCCTCCTTGCAATGATTTTTATTTAGTTTCACGAGAACATTAATTTTTAATAGCTGTGTAATAATAGCAGCGTTCAAAAGGGGCTTTTCAACATGTTTTCTTTAGTGGACTTAACGTCTAAATTCTAAATTTGATATTTTAATCTGATTTCTTTTTTTTTAAATTTTTCGAAAGGTCAAAAGACCACATTGGGTCGGGTCACCCTAGAATTTTGTCATGATGTAATTTGAAGGAAATAATTAAAAAAACATCACATACGATACGATGATGGTGCAGAAGAAGAGAAGAATGAGTGACAGGAATGTCATATCTTTTTCTGGCGCGCTCTGTCTGCAGCACCCCGTACCGTATAATCACGAGTATCGCCTAGGGGTTTATCACACTGTGCAAGATAATGTGGAGTGGCGCTTAGAGTTCCACCGTTGCGTGTGCGGTCAGAGACAGCGTCTGAGGACTGTTAATTTTATTCTGCGGAATTTCCTTAGAGAAAATCAGCAGGAATTTAATAAAAATTATTTTTAAATTTTTTGGTTAATTTTTAACGTGGAAATCAGTAGGTGGGTTCACAAAGTAGTTACATATCATAAAACACTGCAGTGTAAATGCATATGACTAAAAAAATTATTTGACACTTTATTTAGTGTGGAAAGTTTCCCACAGGGTTTATGGTTGTTGCAGTATTGAGTGAAGAGGAACTTTATTGATTCAAATGCCTTCTAAGGTTAAAATTAATGCAGACTACTATATTAGCTGCACAGTGGAAATTTGTATCCTGGCGAGATGGACAAAATTTTTTGCATCATGATAAGGCATCATCTCATACAGCGAAGGAAACTGTCACCTATTTAGAAACCAAATGCTCTGAATTCGGAATTTCTTACTTAAACAATGAAGATATTCCAGTAAAATCATCTGATGCTTCACCACTCAAAATTTTTTAATTTGGTTTCTTACAACAACAACTTTTTCATCGTTGTCAAAACAGTGAATAGACTTAGGAAAGCTCTCAATGAGGAGTGCGATGAAATTACTGTTCATGACATCACAAAAGCATTTGAATCATGGAAAGTTAGGTGCCGCCAGATAGTAAAAAGGAAGGGGAATCATATAGAAAACACAAAATGGATTCATAGAAAACGTGTAAATAAAGATTAATGAAATAAAAACATTCAAAGTTGCAGTGAACCCCCTCTGTCAATAGTCTAAATTTTATACACTTATGGCATAAATGACTAAAGTTGGTTAGATGTCTGTTCTACAGTTGGTTTATACTCTAGAAATGCAAAAGCATTTCTTTTATGCATTTAAAATGACTAAAAAGCTATACATACTGTAGCTTTAGCCGTTTTCTAGTCGTTTAAGTGGGGCTAAATAAAAAGTGACAAATTTAAATGTATGCCTGCGTTCGATCGTAGATATAGAAGTGTTTTTTGTCACTTTTGACGTCACAATTTCTCTGATACGTGCATATATTAAAGTAAGAACATGGAGGTAGTGGCGTCAGAAGTGAGAGAATTTACTTGTATTCCTAAGATTGAACGTGCCTATTGAATTCTAAGTTTAATTTTTCTAAGTGAAATTTAGTAATCATGGATTTAAACTTTAGTCACTTTTAGCCCCACTTGAACGACTAGAAAACATACAATTTAGGCTTTTGGATTTCCCGTGTGTTTAGGGCGATTTTGTGTGCAATAATTAAATAAAATAACGGATCAATGAGATAGATTGAGAAAATGACGACTAACTAGTGCTACCGTGGGCTTTGTAAATGATGTGCTTAACCGAGCGTACACCCTAAATTTACTCATTCTGAATCAAACGTTTTCGTTTATACCATCGACACATGTTTAAAAGCAATTTACACATCTCCCACAAACTTCCAGTCGTCGTTTTCTCCATCTATTTCATTGGTCCACCATTTTATTCTATTTTATTTTATTCATTTACACGT
The DNA here is from genome assembly GCA_034695885.1 of Geophilus flavus. Taxonomy (NCBI): domain Eukaryota; kingdom Metazoa; phylum Arthropoda; class Chilopoda; order Geophilomorpha; family Geophilidae; genus Geophilus; species Geophilus flavus. Next base: position 7,992 of record JAQFZO010000035.1, read on the forward strand.
AAATTGCCCTTAAACAGTGTTTATGTGTAAATAGTCTTGTGAACCAACCCACCTACAGTAGTTTTATAAGAAACGGGTTTGTTTGTATGCGGTGAAGATTTGACCTGCTGCGAGGTTATTTTGATAGTAAACAACAAATTGGGGCTGTGAAAGATTTAGATTTGATTGAATTGCAGGCAAGAGGGGGAAAAAAGGCTAAGGATTGCTTTATACATGAAAATGCTTATCAGATTTGGCTAGGTGCTTCCGCCAACGTTAAATTAAACCGTACGTTTATCACAGATAACCTCGGGTTATGTACGTAATTTGAAGTTGGGTTGCGCTGATCAAAAGCCCTGTTCCTTATGTTAGTAGAAGTTGATAGACGCCAGTCTCGACAGCTTTAAACTTCGAAAATAGTTAATCTGATTGCTGTGTTGATTTGAAGCAATAATTTACGAAGTTGGGTGAAAAGTGGGAATTACAGTAAAGGCGTAATTTTTCTTAAGTTAATCCTTTTTTAATTACTTCCGAGACCTGAGAAGGAAGGCGGAAAAAAACTCGTAGGAACTGAACAAAAAATTTAAGCTTAAATAATAAATAAATCAAATAGATTAGGTTTTTCTTTTCCATTTCTAATAACTTTGTATTAGTTTGTTATCCTAGGGCTGTTTTGCGTGCGGTTGACACCGGTTTAGCTTTTGAGGCTTAGTCACGTACATTTTATACAATGTTTTGCTATTTGGAGCTGCTTTAAATGGAAGTTAAAGATTTTGATCGAGATACAGATTTTTTTCTGGGTACTTCTTCCACTATTAGTAAAAAAGAAAAAAATGAAGTTTGTTAATCGAGGTACGGTCGTGAGTAAAAAGTTGTGACAGGAGATTTGCACAAACTTCTTCCTAAAATTTTCAAAGTTTACCGAATTGGTCCTTCAGTGAAACCCTTCAAAAACCCATTTTCTGCACAAATCTCAAAATTTTGTCACAACCTTCGAATTTGTGTCGGACTCTTTCTGTATCACTATCGTTGATGAGGCCATCGGATCCGGCTATTTGCTCGGCAGAACTTTTTTTTTTTGCACTGCAGTCTACGATTCTGCACAGGCCTTGCTTAAAGAAAATCCGGTATGCCTAGCCGAGCCAGTTAGAGCTAGCCCCAATACACACAAATTTCATACCCAACTCAACCGGAAGCAGATTCAAACCAGATCTTTCCTTAAAGCAGATTCAAATGCAGAGCACTGCAGAGAAGACAAATCAGCAATTAGTGTACTCTATAAACTTCCTTTCACACAACTGTTCACAACATGAAACTATTTTACTAATAAAATGTATGAAGGTTTAATCAATAAACATTTATACTCTATAAATCTAATTGACTAAAAAATCATTAGTCTTAATTTAGTAACAAAGAGAGCCAATTTTACACACTTATTACATAAATAAAGGAATAAAATTGGTTAGGAATTTTATGTCTATTCCAATTTCCAAAGCCTATTAATTTTGGGGCTAGTTATTATGAGCTAAAAAATTAAACTCTGCTAAATATTAACCTCAAAGAGATTACCGTAGTCACTTCATAAGAATCTAAATTTTATATGTGTCGAATTGTTATTTTATATAGTCACAGGCTTATTTCTGGTTTCTGGCTTGAAATTAGACGTAGAAAATATAGTTATTTTCCGTCTGAAGATTAAACATTAGTGACTTTTTGCGCAATTTCGTACGACTACATTTACGACAACAACAGACAGCAAATAATTTGCCGATTACTTGATGTCGCGAGCACGACATCAAAATTTCGTTTTAGAGTGTAGCTCAGAATCAGAACAACAATCCAAACCTAGATGTAATGCTATTGTGACGTCTCAAGACGAAATTCACACATTATTTATTTGTCATTGTTGGAAAATAGAGTCGTACGAGATTGCTTTAAGTCAATATTGATATTAAAAGAATTTTTCCTACAATTTAGACGCAGCAACTATAGAAGTCAAAACATTTAAACTTTAGTCAATATAGAAAATTACTTCCACTCTAATGACTAAAAAAAATGGCAACACCTGTTTAGCTACTTTAAACGTCTGTAATTTGGGCAAAAAGATTTACCGTATACAGCATAATTTTAAGCTTTGAAATTTGTTTTTATTTATGTACAAAAAAAAATCACCATTAATGAAACACATTCCTAGCAATTTTTTAAATAAACAAATTAAATCAAAGCATTTAATAAAAATAAAACTCCAAACTCTCCCTACACACTAAGAAAAAATTCATGTGATTGCTTGGATTGACTCTGAGACTTGACTTCCCTCATAAACCCCACGGCCTTGGACGAAGGGTCTCTTGCGATATCTTAAGATCCATTAAAAGGCAATTGAAACTCGTTTGAAAACTCTCTAGTGGTCAAAGTTGTTGGCTTTGGTCCATCAAACACAAAAAGAAAGAAAAAAAACACTATCTCTCTTTCTCTCTCCTTACCTGTGACAGGTGCCAGTAACGGGATGTCTTTGCTACTGGGTCCGTGACTTCTGTACAAGCGGCGCCGAAGAGTAGAAGTTTATGAGGTAATTTGTAAACCATGTCGAAGAACGCTTTCATGCCCACAGCTGCATCGCACTAAATAAAAAAAAAGAGAGAAAAAACAACAGTTAATTGGTTTATATTTTGATCCGTTAATTATAATTGGTAAGGCGTTAATTGTTTTTACGAGATTTACTGTAGGTGTTTGTTTGTTTGTTTGTTTCTATTTGCTTCTAATTTGGAGTGAATGGAAATCGATTTTGGACATCGATCGATTTTCTACTGTGTTTCAGTTGCGATGAAGATTGCGCTCTGATTATGGGATATTGATAACTCTTTATGATTGAACGAGTGTGGCAAAAAAGTGCTGAAAATGCAGTTTCTTTTTTAACGACTATTTAATGGGATTGTAATATTGTTAGGGAAGTCGTCACGTGATTAAGTGCAACTAAGAAGTGCAGCGTTGTGTGAATTTTTTTTCCCGATAAATAATTGAGTCCGTAGTCAAGACTTATCTGATTGGTAATTTGTTTACCGTAAACACGAAGTAAAACAAGAGGAAGACGATTAGTACAAAGTGGAGTAGACACAGACAGCGCGGTTTGTTGTCAGGTGGAAGAATATAACGAGGTAAAGCGGTTTACGTTATAAAACTCATTGCTTCCGGCAATGGTTTGTGTTTTGTTGAAACATTGGGAAGAAGAGAACGTCAAAATCATTTATAATTCAAAACCAACTTTGAAAATCGAAACTTTGGCTTTAATAACAAGAATTGAACGAAATTGCAGTTACAAATTCCATTAGTCTATTATTAACTCGTTTGAAAATCACCTGCTTCAGGGAATCGATCAATTTCATACTATATGAAGTACTTTTGCAACATTCTCTTGATATTATCCCCATTTTCCCTCCAAAAACGTAATAAATACAAACCAATTCTCACGAGGAATCGAATTTGAGTCTCTTCATAATTTTTTTCCTTTTTAAAAAAACAAATGAATTTTCCATTCGATTCTATATCAGCTTTAGAAAAGCAAATCTTTGTCTCAACGCCTGGAAACTCCTGATAAAAAAAAACTTGTGTTGTGAGCGAGGTATCGCAGGAAGAATGAAAGAAAAAAAAATAGATTGCGATGTTGCGAAGCCGAATTTATTTAAATTCTATTCGTGAACTTATGACTTTTTTCATTGTGGATTACCAGTGAAAAGAATTTTTTCACCAATACTTTTCTTTTGATGGATATGTGACATGGGCGATCTTACAGTGCACGTGCATTGGCGTCTGCGTTCGATAAGGAGAACTTTCTATTCCCTACTTGGCAACTCCATACCCATCCTTTTTTTGAAGGTGAGAGTGGAACGCACAAAAAAGGCGTCCTCTTTAAATGCCAACGGGAAAAGCACCTATCAAAAGTGGCGGCAAATATATGCTTGAGGTTTGCTTTTTTTTTTTTTTTTTTTTTTTGAGTTTTCTGTATTACTTTGGTTTGGGTTGTGTTGGGAAGAAAGTTTTTGGGTGTAAATTTAGTGAATTTTAAAGTTTGTGTAATTAATAGTTGTTTGATAATGTCGGTATTGATTAAATTAGCATTAAACGAAGAAATAAATATTCTAAATCATGATTAGCTTATCTGATCTCACCATTTGAAATTCAGTTGATGTAATGAAAGAAGTGAGACGAATGAAAGACAATCCTTTTTATGGATGAGAACATTGGTAGAATTCGTTACGAATTTTTTTAATTTTCTTGTTTTCTGGCGAGGGGTTTGATTTAGAATTCTGAGGAGGAAAGAGTTCTTATTACTTATTGTAAAATATTGATTGCTTTTATTAGAATTTGGTTAAAAATTGTTTAGGTGTATCTAAGGGAACGATTGAAACGAGTTGTAAGCAAATTAGGTATGTAGACAGTTTAAAAAAGCAATGAAATTGTCTTTTTTGTCTGTAATTTACAGAAAGTGTAACAAAAAGTTCTTGATGTTGAATGAAAAAGACAAAAAAAATGTTTAGGGCTGTTTTATATAGCTATCAAAAATAGTGAAAGCTACATTCATGCAATAACAAAAACATCTGGGTATGAGAAAATATTTCTTTTTGACGTTAAGATATTTTTTCGACATAAAACAGGCGGATGGTTGAATTTTTTTGGCCTGGACTTTTATTTATTTTTATTATTTTTAAAATCGACTTGAATTAACAATAAAAGAAAACTATTGCTAGCTAGCCCTTCTTCAAAATACACGTTACAAATTTCTTTAAGTTTTGTAGGCCAGTTTGGGAGAAATGTTTTGGATGGTATTGAAACCAAATGAGAATTGCTCTTTTTATCTCGTAATCCGACTAGGTCTTTTGTTCAGAGGTCTTTGTTTTCTCCACGACGACACCATCGACATGCAGCTAATGTGACTGTAAATACACTGACTGAAATGAATGTTCTTCCTCACCCTGACACATAACACTATGACAAGCTAGTATCATGTGAGCAACAGAGGAAGTAAAAAGAGCAGTTCTAATTTGGTGCAGTCATCAACCGTAAGATCTCTTCGAAATTGGAATATGAAAACTTCCAGAAAGTTGCAGTAGGCGAAATCTGAAGTACAGTAGAGAGACAGGCAGATAGTGTATAAGGCTTATAAGGTCGCCACGCCAGTGGTACAGTACAGTAACTACTGTAAATCCTCTAATAGTGCACCCGCACACTTGTAGAATTATTAGGAACCAAGTTTAGGAAAACTTCCGAATTACCCAGAAGACATTCTTACGTTAGGGTTTATTATAACGCCCCGCGTTATAATAGGGACCTACTAACTGCAAAAATGGAATTTTTCCGCGGTAAAATAAAGACCCGCAGTCTAATTGAGACCCGCGCACAATTAGAGGATTTATGGTATATACTGTAATAGTGAAAAATGTAAAAAGGCAAAATTTAATTCATGTTAAAACTACTTTCAACCTCAAAGAAGGCCATTTTCTGATTCTGGTGTGGAGGAGGAGGAGGAGGCGGGGGGGGGGGGAGGAATCTTACAAGCCCTACCTCTCTCTGGTTCTTCCCATTAGTAGGCACCAAGGGGCATTTTTGCACTGAAGCTAACAGGGCCTTCTGGTAGTATTTTTTTCTTTTTTTCTCTCGCTTCTTCCTTTTTATTTTACTGTCTCCATTGTGTTCTGGGGTTCTCTGTCATTTTTTTCATTTTGGGTTTTTTTTCCTTTCTGTGGTTCGAAGGATGCTGAGGGGTTTATTTCATAAGCGGTATAACTACGCCCACGTACTGTATGTGAGTCAGAAGACGAAAATAGTAGGCTATGACTTTGGTGCCCCTCATGCTTATGTCTGCCAAGACAGAACTCAACACTTCTCCTCTCTTGGAGGAGTATGGAGATTTGTCTTTCTTCTGACATAACTCTATATTCCAGGCAGTGAGGGATGGTTTCCCCTCTTATTCCTCAATCCATTGAAGGTTTTTATATTTTAGGTTTGTTTTTTCCCATATTGGTTGTGCCTGTGTTCTTTTCCTATGTGGCATTGACTCTGTTGTCCTAGTTCAATGGAGACTTACAAGACCTGTTAAATTATATTAGGATTGTGTTTAATTAAGAAATTTAGTTTATTATTGTAAACAAAAACGATTACACTTATTGGATTTGTGTTTTGTATTTTTTTTAAAAATATATTGCCGTGATTCCCTAACTTCGCAGTTGTCAAAGGAAAACAAAAACCATGGCCAAGGGATAAATATATCACTTCTCAATCTCAATGACGCAAACTCTGCAGTCACTGACTGGCATGCTTGTATAAATATACCGGAAGTAGTAAACATGTTTCATTTCTTTCGCACCTTATTCAAATGCAATGCAAGTAAGAACGGATGTTCATTTTCAATGTTAACAGCCAAATAACTTTAAAATGGCTCAAGTTTAATCTACACAGTAGGAAAGGTAGTGGGACAATTCCAAAAATGTTATCGAAAATGATCGTCGACTTTCAAATGTCTGTTTCAAATTGTAACTTTTAAACCGTAAGAGATATGACAAAATTCCCAAATTCCAAATTAGTGGGAAACCATTTTTAAAATCAGGATGTTTTCCCCACAAAAAATGCAAAAAATGCAATTAAAAAAATGTGCAGTTTTTTTCGTTACTACAAATATTGCAGAGAAATTCAGGGGCAGCATCTTCATACCCAAATAAAAAAATAAAAATTAATTTCATAAAAAAAATTTAGTTCAATGGGCCAAAAGTCCTAGATTACCTAGATTATTGTTTTAGTAACACAAAATCCACTCAAACTCGAACCATCCTCGTACAACACTCAAGATGTTATCAAATTTTGTTTGTTGTTTTCTTACTTCAAGATTTTTATTGAAACTGATTTTTCAGCATCACATTTCTGTAATTTTATTTTACAATAATGAAATTGAACTCGGAAAGAAATTTATTTGGGAGCGCCAGGTTAGATCCATGAATATTTAACTGCCTACAAAAGAGAAACGCGAAACGGAGTGGAAAAAAATGAAAGAAATTAAACGAAAACTGTAAGAGAATAATAAATTATGTTTATTCTGCTATTCCAATTAGCTGCGCTGCTTTGTTATTTTTTAAAACTTTCACCATCATCCCCACGACCGTAAGTTAAAAACGCTACTTATCTACTTGAACTTTAAAACATGAATAATGTATTGACATTTTAAAAATTTTCTACTCACAGTAAATATACCTGAGTTCTCTTGAAACAACAATTTTATACTTGGATTTCGCTTTCCGCCATAGGGTGTAAATATCCCCACAACTCGCCATCAAATTAACTTTTTGACGGATAATAACTTTCAACAAATGTGACTTTTAACTTGTGTACGAGAGCAATATACAAATTCAAAACGTATTTACATTCGAGTAACAAGAATGGGAAAAAGTTGTTAAAAATAAACTTGTCCCAAGAGGCTGCTGCTAGTTCTTAACGCGATGATCGAGTGAGATTTTTTTTTTTTATTTATACAGTCGAGTGAACCGAATCAAATTAAATTTACTGCGTTAAAAACAATTTTTTTTATTTTTTTTGCTTTCGTTGGTTTTATTTATTTATTTTTTGTTATTTATTTTGGTTAGGTTGGAAGTATTGATCTTGATTACACCGAAGGAGCGTTAAAATGTTGTGATTAAGATCAAGTGAAAGTTATTGTAGTAGAACTCGCTCGTACAATGCCCCAATAAAAGTCAAGTTTGAACGAACATTGAGATTTTTCTTGCTGCATTGCGTTTGTCATACAAAAGGGAGGGAGAGATTATTTTCCACCAACTTTTCAAATGTCAGTAGCGCTCCCAAGTGAGACACAATTCCCTGGAGTTCATAAATTCATAAAAGTCAGAGGATTCGGCAAAATGAAACAAGGAAAAGGAAAGTTTTTCAATAGTTGAAGTGAAATTAATTTTTTATGCGTTTGGAAAATTAAAAATTTAAGAAAAAACTAAAAGTTTTTTCAATTTTTTCTTTTCGATGATAAAAGTATGCATGTTAATTTGGCTTGCTTTTAAAGTTTGACACTGATTCTTTCTTCTGGGATATTAAAGATCTGAATGGAACTGGAATGATAGACGGGATGATATATAAGTTTAATAAGCTTATGTACCGTACTGACTTTTCTATAATTCAATTTCCATTACTACTTTCGAATAAGAAAGAAAATGCCTTTAGTCATGAGAAATTATTTGGGTTATCGGTACGATTACACTAGCTGCATTCAAATATTAAAATAAAATTGAGTTTTAGCTGTGTCTTGAATTTTAGACGTCATCTAACACGCTTTAAAATAAATTTTAATGAGAATAAGTGACGTTTAAAATGTAAAACTAAAATTTGTTTTAATATTTGAATGCAGCTAGTGTTAATGGTAATTCTGAATCCTCTAGATGCAGCGATTCCAAAAATCCAAGACTCTAGGCCCGCAAATGTGCAAAACAATGCGAAAATCGTGATTGATGATTGTGCAGTTAAAACCATTTCACAAGTGTTATGGTGATTCTGAATCGCTCATCATGACAATTCCGAATGTCTATGTTCCGAGATTAGCAAATGTGCACTGTAGATCTGTTTGCTCTAGTCTGAACAGTGTTTAAATGAGACTAAAAAGCTTAGTCATTTTTGATTCGTTTTTGTGGGCCCAGCTGTGAAAAGTGACTAAAATTTAAATCAATGATTGCTGAATTTAACAAAATTTAGCAATCGTTGATTTTAAATTTTAGTCACTCGCTTTTCATTTAAACCCATTAAATTTAGCAATAAATTGTACAGTAGTCACTTCACTTAGATTAATTGAAATGACTAGAATTTGGTTACAAGTTACAACTTTTTAGTCCCTTTAAAAGCATAAAATAAAGATTTTAAAATGTCTAATATGTAGTCATTGCTTCAGTTATTTTTGCCATACGTGTAAATAATTTAGATTCTTTGCTAGTAAATTAAGCAAAATTAATTGTCTAATGATTTTTTTATTAGTCACTTGGATTTACAGTTGTGCAACGGTGCAAAAATTCTATCTCTCGCAAAAGTACATCAAATGTAATTGTCAGTGTGATGCGCATTTGCGAGAAATGCTAATTTCGCACGGTTGTGCACATTTGCGAGCCTGGACATGGATATTTAGACTTTTCATTATGAGAGGATTCAGAATCACCCTAACACATGCGAAACAATTTTAACTGCAATCGTACCGGATTATGGCTTTATGAAAGAATCGACAGTAATTACACTCAAATATACAGATTAAAAATGACTGTTGTCATGATTAAGTTTGGGGTCACTGATCTAGATAATTATTTCTACAGTTAATTAACTCATAACTGAATTTAGAAGTTTTGAAATTCTCTGAAATTTTCTGTCAAGTGTTTGTTTGATGGTCTGTAGTAAATAATACGTAAGAGAGAAATCCTTATTTATAGGTTTTAGAGGCTCTTAATTATAAATGTTGTAATTTTGTACTTACAAAGACTTCTTGCCTCAAGTTATTTAACGAAGTAAATAATAGACTTTGAGTTCCTTTCTACAGTAGATAAGCTAGTTTTATACGATTTTTTTCTTTTTCTACCTTTTTTTTTTGCCAAATGCTGTTTCATACTTAAATATTTATTACAGTTGGTAAGATCAAACAAAGATAGGTCAACAAACACAATGCTTTTCCGGCTTCAACCTAAAGTACTGTCCCCAAGTTCGGTTTTGACACTGTCTGTATTTGTTGAGTTGTTGGTAAAGTTTAAGGGACAAAAACCATTGGTTACATCAGTTTAAAAGAGATGAAAGGTCGCTAAACTAAACTGTATGGCCATGAGGTAAAAAAAGAAGAAACTTGGAATGCTGTCTGCTATATAAAACTAATAAAACTTACAAACAGTAATTTACTGTATACCATATGTAGTTTGAAGAAAGAAATCTCGGCGATGTTTGTTTCCTTATCTTATGCATAATTTAAGTTAAGATACTTTAAAGATGCATAAGATAAAACAGCAAACATTGCTTAGATTTCTAGTTCTGCAGAAATACAGTATACGTGCATATATTTATATTTAATCTCGATGTTTATTTAGACAGTAAGATACTGATAATCAAAGTCGGTGAATTTTAGCATTTGATTGATGATGACGATATCAAATGCAGGCAAAAAATTCTCTGTGTCCAGCCATGACGTCACAGTTAATACCGTCGGATCTTGCACAGACGTTTTGCACAGATGTTGTGGATTAAATGCGTAATGCCGGCTCACGAGCCGTCTTGCAAAAATTAGTTCTGGTACACCGAGCTGGCCCCAATACGTCACTGATGGAATTGACTACTATAAACTGAAGTTTGCTGATCTCATGGTCACTTCTCTACTCAGTTTATATAGACTAGTTTGGTTACTATGGTAATATAACATAGGGTTAGCTCCGGAGACCGGAGGTGAGCTGCGTAGAGAGGCGGCCGCCCCAGGCGCCATTTCTGTAAGGGCGACATTTTGGTCGATAAGTGGAGAAAATAAAAAATGTAATGGGAAAAAGGGCCCGCATACTGGGTTTCCCAGACGGAAAGCAGGAGGTGTTAAAGCAAATATCTAAGCTAGCGTTAGGCGTCAAATTGTTATTTTCAGGTTCTTTCAGGTCACCCGTGATGAAAATATTTACTTTCACGTATTCCACAGGGAACCTACAGTACATCCTACATTTACCGATTAGTTAAGTAAAGGAATAGAGGAACGAGATTGGTAAAGCTAGTTAGAGGTTCCTCCAAGCAATGATAGTTATTTGCAAATAGACGAAGCCACAATAGCTTTAATTAATTGGAGACGGTTTATTTTTTTCTAAACAAATCTGGTTAAATGATATGGTTAAGCAAATGTAAAGGATCCTCTTTGTTATTGTAAAATAAGGGCTGCCAATAAAATTCATGAAACCTACAATCAGAGCTGTTTAGGCAATTGCTACCTTTGAATGGAAGGAGTGCAGAGAGGAACGATATACAGGGTGGATCAAAAGTCTGGATCTTGCCAAATAATTTCTAAATGGTTAAAGATAAACAAAATCTGTTTGATCGGGCTTATAGGAAAGAGGGAGTGAGACCGATTGATGATTCACTCATATTTGACCTTTGATCTCAATTTCAGGTCAAACACTTTCTATCTTTTAATCCTTTAAAGATGGAGAGAAATTTCCAATCGGAGATGTGGAATTATTTTGAAAAAGGGAAACAGGATTTAAGATGGGACCAAAACCAAGCTTTGGGCCGTTTTTTCAATTACAAATTCATTTGAGCTATAACTGAGGTCAAATTTGAGTGAATCGTTAGATTGGGCATAACCCTTTCCTATGATCTCGATTTTGTTTATCTAAAATCATTTAGAAATTATTTAGCCAGGTCCAGACTTTTGTTTCTGAGCCGAAATCATCTTAGAGCAAAAATCAAGCATTATTATTCTCGGATCACGTTTCACGCTTGCAATATAATCTACTGACCTCGTAGTGTTTTCTTAAATATACTGTACACTGCGTGTATTATTTATGTATTTAATGTAGCTTCATGAAAGTGCTGAAGATAATGAAATATTTTTCCAAGACATTTCCACTCGCTAGATAAAGAGAAGATGATGCTATTGTATTGATACAGGGATACACTTCTGTTTATCTAAGAAGAGAGTGGATTTGTGCCTTTAACAAATGTAAGTGACACCGTCGAAAGACTAACCCGAAGCCTGAGTGATTTGCTTTGTCTCATCATGAAGATATTATTTTATTCAAGTCAAACAAAGTACGCCTCTCAACATTTGTGAAAGTTCAATTCCTCCTGAAAATCCTCGAGAAAGTGGCATTTGCAAATGCAGCGACAGGAATTCAATAGTAAAATTGACATTAAATTTTTAGCTGGAACGAAATATGTCATACATAAATTACGCATCACAAATATTTGTATTTTTAGTAATTTACGTGTAAATAATCAATTAAAACATGTAGCAAGGAAGCAAACTACTCTAGTCGCGAATTTTAAGACCCTAAGCTACTGAATACTGTATGTGACAATCGTACAAATCACAGAAGACTAGAGTTCAAACATAATTTGTACAGACTCAGTTGCGACGTTCTTATCGTGAGTTCTTTCTATTCTGCATACAAGCACATCGAATTGATTATACCTGGCACAGACGGTTGCTTTATATCGACCAAAGAACCAACTGTATACTCGTAGTTTGCTTGCAGCCATTCTGTGGAGAGATTTATCTGCCTACTTTCCTGGCCCCAGCCCACATAAAAGCCAACATTTCGAACTGAATGATCTGCCCGACTGCAAACATGATTGACGTTTATTTGTTTAAAATTAAATAAGGATATTCAATCACAATATTTTACATATACTCTATACTATGTGACGACGCACCGAACTTACTTCCCTCTCGCTCTCAGTATCAAATTTCTTTACGGAGTTTTAATCTTGTGGCGCTCGATCTCGATATATAAAATCGAGAGGAATTATTTTCATTAGTGTCATGCGTAGAGGGTACACGAAACAAGAATGTATTGATGGGTGATGGCGCGCTCGTTTAAGCGGTTTCCAGTGTGGGTCGGAATTAAAAAGTTGGTCGAGGATGTGCTGCACGATGATATCATAAAATCCGAATTCACTCATAGATAATTGGTTGTACAACAACAAACTCGAGTCGGCTCTCTCTCTCTCGTGTGGGAAGTGTTTTGGAAATTTGTTTTGCTTTTAATAATGAAGGCTGCTGTTTCGTTGCGTTGCTTTCTTTTCTTTACATTCCTACTTCATTTTATCGAGTTAAACATCTTTAAAATTTAAATAAAGAGAAAGCCGTGAAGAAAAAAATAGGGAGGAAAAAAAATAATGATGAGATGATAGGGGTGAGTTAGGAGACGAAATGAAAAAATGAAAAAATAAAAAAAGTAAATTTCTGATTGAATGACCTGAGGAGTTGCTACTGTGGCATGGGATTTGGAATTTGGCCAAAAGAAAGAGTTGAGACTTATCAAAACAAGACAATAAGTCAATTCAATGTCTTAAGTATGACGTCAACGTAGTGTCTCTTGAGAGATTTTATGATTTTTCTCTTATCTTTTTAGCTGAGTGGACAAAAATTTGATGTACTTTTGTTTTGTGGCATAAGAAAACGACGCCGTTTCCAACATACCACTATATATTTACAGTCGCTTTTTTTTTTCTCTGGCGGATACGTTGGTTGGAAGAGTTTTATTACGGCTATAGCAGTTTCATTTACCGTTACGGATCGTTAGTGGAACTCTATTTTATTACTTTGGATCCAAAGGGTTTGGGAAAAAAATTAGCTAGTAACTGACTGATAATGTTTCTCGTCGCTTTTTTCAATGTGTCTGATTAAGCTATTGAATTATTAGTCACACGCTTAGATTGCAGTCAGTCATGCACAAAACAAAATGGAAATGAGTTTATTTTATTAAGGGAATGTGTCGTTTTTGTTGTGACAAGTTTGTGAAATTGTTAAGAAAAATGTGACTTTCAAATGAAAGCTCGTCATTTTTATTAAACTTAATTTTGGATGAATCAAAATTTAATTTTCGGGATTGTGTTTAGTTGATGGGAAAATTTCCATTTTGTAAGCAAATTACGATTCTAGTATGTAGCGTCTGTTGTGGATTGTTTTCATAATACTGTACGAGCCACTCGTTTATTTGAAAATGGTGTGATGCATAGAAATTTTGTTGACGTTTTTCATGGTGTATATGGGGGTAAAGAAACCATCGATTCTGATGAAACTAACTTGAAAGTTCATGGTCAACTTATTTTTCACTCTTTCACTCTTTTTCACTTTCTTTTCACTGTTTTCCAAATTTTTCATTTATTTTTATTAGAAAAGGTGCAGAAGGAGCCCGCATTTCGCATTTTTGACATTGGCAACGGTTAGGGATGGCTTGTTATTTTGGATATGTTTTTTGGAAATTTTTTGGGCATTAAAAGTAGTACGTAATAAAAGTGTGTGTTTTCAAGAAGCTTCCTGATAATACTTAAAGCACTGCAGGAAAGCAGAGGGGCAGCTCATCAAAACTTCATCATTGTTACTCGTACGATAATCCGCCATTTATGTCAGTGAATTCTCTGCAGTCTGCACAACAACAACAAAAAATGAAAGAATACAGTATCTGATGTCATCAGTACCACACAGATATAAGTCTCTCCTTTCATTCGGACTCATCTCTCGGTTTGTTACTATTGCGGCTTGCAGTACGGAAATCAAGGCTTAGGAGGACAAAAAAATTCTCGTAAAATCTCGAATGAAACTGGACGCTCGTGTATTTTTTTCATTTTTTTTATATAAACCAATCGACTAGACTGAAAAACTCATAAAGGATATAGTACATTACATGTGACTATGATCAAAACTAATAAATTCAAGCAACTCGCCACACTCGTAATTAGCTTTTTATCATACACAAAGTTGAAAATAATTTTATTAAAATTTAAACAAATTTACGACCTTGTTGATTTTTATTATGCAAAAACAAACAACACTATATGTGGTAATAATGATTATGCGATCATTTGTGGTCGGACTTGATTGAGACCAATTACGTTCGTTACATGCATAATCGACTCATTTTCTCAAGAATTACTAGGTTGAAATCACCATAAATAGAAGGAGGCTCTATTTATGGTGATTCCAAACCTATTACATTTGAAACCACTGCAGACATAACATACCGAAGATCGCCTGAATGGCCAAAATGCTCGAAAAGCTTCCCTCCCTATCCAAACTCTCTCGTCTTTTCCTCGAAAAACAACTTAATGCCTCCTTTCAATGCTAAATTTGAATGGATTCAAACTCGAAAAACAAACTATTTACATTTAAAAAAAAATAATATGGTATTAAAATTTTATTTAATTACAGACGTTCCCGCTAGAATAAGTAATGCCGGAGTTTTGAGCGTATGTGTGAGTACACCATAAATCAATTTATTCATTTCTTAAAATAAATTCCCGCTGGTAGACAACCGAGGTATTCGGTTGCTCGTTCCTGGCAAGTCTAAAAGGCTACCGGCCTTGCATTTCATTGGCCTTTTGGCCTTGTGTGTTGTGCAGTCTCTTTAATCAATTATCAGTTAAGATTTATGTTTCTGTGTACACAGAGAAATGTAATCCAACACTAAACCATTGCAATATTTTTTTTTGTTCGGAAGAAGCAGAAGAATAATAGAAAATTTCGTCTTTATTCTTTTTCTATTGTAATTTCTGATAGTACGGTTAAAGCGTGACATCCCTCGAGTGTGTTCTACGGGATATTATAGACGATGGAAAGAATTATTTGAAATATTTGCTGTCAATTTGATAGACAGATAAATGAAATAGAATGTATATATTGGCACAGATGCCATAGAAAAGTGACTTTGGGTTCAAATCAGTCCCTTTGAGTGTGTTGCCCTTTTTCCCCATTGAGTGCAAGAAAAGAGAAGCTTTAGACAGCAACATCTTCACCTTGTACTCCCCGCTTTTTGTGTTTTGTCCTTTGCGGCAAATGTCTGTTAGAATCGATATTGAGTTTTGCTCTTATGCTATTTTTAACCGGTATTAAATGATAACATGGCTTCATCCATATTCATCGCGAAAACTCGAAAAAGAAAAACAAAAACAAGCCATTTTGTTGTGTAGCATGTCGGACCAGGCTAAAGCCCGATAAATAATTGAAAGTTTGTAAAATGAAAACAAGTTTTTTATTTTTTTTTTATGATTTTATAATTTTCGAAAATTAGAATTTCAAAAATTCAATTAAGTTTTTATTTTTTTCATTTTTTTCACTTCACCGAGTTTGGTATTTTTGAAAAATTGCATTTTATCGTTTTTTTTAGTTTAGCCCTCAAACTATATCTTTAATGTTTGCTAAAAGCTTTAATCAATTTTAAAATAACATACATTAAAGGAATATCTTTTTATCGTCAAAATACATATTTCAAGCAGTAAAAAGAAATAATGTAAATCACTTTTTTTCCTTTTTTCCTTTTTACTTTCAGCTTTAAAAGAAAATTTTAATTTATAATCGAATACGGAGTACGAGATAGCTCATTTTAATCTCGGAATAATTTTTATGATTAAATTTTTGGTAATTATTATTTTTTTTGATTAATTTTTGATATAAATCCAAGAAATCAGAAATAAAAAATCAGGAAGGAAAATTAAGGTATCTAATTTTCATTACTGTGGATTGCATTACGAGTATTAATGAGTGATATAAAAGAGATTACCTTCGTTGCTTTTATTTATTTTTTTTTTATTAAACGTGTGAGTTTTAATTTGGTTTAATTCCATTTGATGCATTTACGTTGCATGGTTTTCGAAATGAATGTCTTGACATGTGCTTAAATGAATTGGTGAGAAATGGTTTTAATTGGATCGGGCTGCAAACACAGTCTTCTCGAGTTGAATAAAGAATTGCATTCCGTTGGGTCATGTTTCTTCCAACACTCTCCAGTAGAGGTTCATTAAGTTGGAAATGGCGTAGTTGAGCCGTACGATTTGCTTTTAGTAATGAATTTAATTGTAAAAATGTTTTTCAGCGGGTTTTCTTATTGATTTGTTATTAGGGCTTGGAATTTCTAAGATAGAGGAGAAAAAAAGATTGTTGCCGAGGTGGCTCTCAATCCTCCAGAGAGGAATCGTAGATGGAGAAGCTTCTTAGGAGAAAAGAGTCTCATAAGGGACTCTGGCTCTGGAAACAGTTGATTTTTGAGTTGAGGGATGGTTTGTTGCAGAAAAGAGAAAAGCAGGATTGATGGAAATGCAAGGATGGAGATAAAGCAAGTGTAATGGAAGATTTCTCTCAAGATGTTGAGATGTTTGTGTCGAGTGTTGAAGGAGACGACTGCATTTTTCGAATTGTTTTCAACAGCTACAATTCAGAAATTTAAAACTTTGAGTGTTGGCTGAGGTGTTTGCTAAGTAATGTCTTAATATGTAGGTGTGGGTTATCTTCAAGACCCATCTGAAACTTGATCGGTTGTAATCGGTTGGAATTTTACAGAGTTGAAGCCGGCGTCATCAGTTTAGAGTGGAACCCACTAGTAACGGCCTCGGATATAACGTCAACCCGCTTACAGCGTCACTTTTAATTTTTCCACAGCCGAAACCTTTCTAATCTATCTAAAATAATATTAAAATTACCCGGTTATAATGTCAACCTGCCTATAAAACTAAGAAATTTCGGTCCCTCCAAGCGCCGGAAGTGGATTATTACGTCAGATTGACTAAATTTCCAGTAAAAAATAAAAATAATAGAGGAAAAAGAGAAGAAAACGGGGAAATTAGGTTTTCAGTCCGCGCAGTGAGGAGGTAATGCAGGCAATACCTGCTGCAAGGGGCAGCCCTGAAGGAGGTACACGAAACCTGATTAAGCTTATTGCGTCACAATGACGTTGTGTGCAGGTTCGGATGTTACGTCACCAGCCTGTAACGTCACTCTTTTCGGCTGTATTTAGTTTATTTAGTTGATGATTAAAAAATGCAGCTGATTTAACGCTATTAATGTTGAATGAAGCATAAAATTAAAATCAAACACAAGATTTTGTATAATACTGTAGCTTTTTGGTTTCTCTACCTCGATATTAAAATTTTTTTATGGTTTCACCCATAAAATCCATTCAACAGTTGATGGTTAGCTAACATGCATGAATTTCTGGTGTTAGAAAACCAGGTGTTAAATCTCTTTAAGCCAACACCAAAATAGGAAAAGTGACATCAGAAATTTCTAACACTAAAAAACCCTTTGTAACAACCATGAATTTCTGCCTTTCTGAAAATTGTGTGCAATTTACTACTGGATTTTTTAAAAAATAGTCAACTTTGAAATACTTAGTATTCGTGCAGTTCTAAGTTATATTTTGCAATGTGTCATCAGAATAAATTGAAGGTTCAATACTTGGAAAGTCAGGTTACTTCAATAGAAAATGCATGACGGCCAGATATTGTTGATAATAAAATTTAAGTAAGCTTTAAATGTTTGCTTAGGGAATATGAAGGAACTTGCAATAACATGGGAAGAGAAAAATCAATACGGATTTTAATTGATTGGGTTTTTTTTCTTTTCCGTTTTTCTTTGTATAAATAAACTGTTGGTATCAGTCGGGTTATTTGTCTAATTATAGACTAAAGTAAATGACTGTAACTTATGGTTTGCTCTCTTTGTTGACACACCTTTTTCAGTTTGGTAGGTATGTTAGTAAATACAGTGTAGACCAGACAGGTGTCTGAAAGTGGTTATGAGATGTCAGTAAACTCAATTTCTCCAAGAAGCAATTTTCTCGTGTGTTTTCTTTGTTTAGTTTTGAAATTTACTACACGGGGGATGTGCTACTGAGGTATTACTTGTACTACAACGTTGCACGCGCTCAAAGTCTGTTGACGTTGGGGTGCAATAGCGACTGGCGTAGAGAAATGTAATTTTTTGAGGGAAACGTAACATAACTTTGACAAACAAGTTTGTTGACAATGACAACATACAGTTTTAGTAAACATATGCATGACTCGTGTTTGTTTAAAAAATAAAAATTCAATAAAAGTTTGTTAAGGGATACCCTGTTCACATTTGAACCACTTTTCTACATCTTTAAAAACTATAACTTAAAGTGAAGAAGAGACTGCTATAATTTGATGCCACATGATGTAATGAAACTAGTCTAAAACACTCATCCTTTGCTTTTTTGGTTAAAGATGTAGAAAACATCACCCCAAATGGTGAACAGTTGGCTTCCGACTGGTGGTAACACTTAGAAATTAAGTTTCAGAAAGTCATGAGCTTACGAATTTCTGAAAAAATGGTTCAAGTGTGAAACTCTGGATTATTCTTAATTCCGGATAATTCGAACAAATTTTTAGCATTCTTTTGGGTTTGGGCTACTGAAAAGTTCCGTCCTTGTATCGAACATACGACTTTAAAGCCTAGTACTCATAACAATTTACAACCAAATATTCAGACATCCAGAATTTTCCAGCTGACATCACATCCTGAAATGATAAGACTACATACTCATTCTGCATTCCTTAACAATGCGGTACTCATCATTTCTCATCCTTAAACTTACTATTAGCCGAAAGTGTAGTGACCGGGCTCGAACGATCATGACCGGTTACAAACATGACATACTTGCATGTCATCCATTTTGTTTTTTGTCATCAGTCAGGTGCATTCTGGGTAAACGAACTTTTTCCACGTGCTTAAACAATTGAGATTTTCCGTGCAACATATATTGACGGATAGAATGAACTTACGACCGCCTGATGGTTTCAAGCCATGGTAAGCAAAACTATGAGTACCACGTTTTTCTTAAGATTCAGGGCACACACTTAAGACCCCTTTCCTTGCATGGAATCTGATGTTGCAGCTTTAATTTGGTTAAAATTTGGATCGAATGAGGCAGCTAACCCTAGTGGTAGGCTACCCTGCAACAATAATAAAAATGTAGAGTGAATTCAGTGAAAAGGGGACACAAAACTACAAGTAATTCAGTTAATTCTTATACACCCGCTTAATTCGAACCGAATTTCCATCCCCTCGAAGTTGTAATTAACGAACATTTACTGCACTCCGGATCCACTAACTCGCATAGTAAAAACGAGAAGTATATCATTACTCTATAAGTACTGTTTTGGATTAAAGGGTAATCTCACGAACGTGCATCGTGATTACTGTTTAGTCTGTATTAAGTGCCCCGAACATCACGGACGGTTAAGGCCTCCGACAATAAAAGAAGTTAGACTCTCTTACTCTGTTGTAAAGGTAAACTTAAGTAGTAACATACGCACGCTGCAGATTAACGAGCTTTTGCAATTTTATTTTTGTGGTTTTAGATAGTCATTTAAAGTTGCTCTCGAAAAAAGTGGATATAAATCCCGATTTAGTGTCGAATAAATCTAAGCGAAAATGCTTTGAAGCTATATTCGTCAGAAAAATTAGAAATAAAAGCTGCCTTCTCCTTAGGGAAAAGTTTTAGGACCCATTTTAAGAAATTAAAGAGAGTGGGAAGCCTGTCGGAATGGCTGGAATTTTATAGGAAAAGAAAAAGCGATAGAGCAAAATAACAAAATTTCAGATTGGAATTTTCACTCGGATTGGTTCCATCCGTGGAAAAAACAGTTTCTGCAACTGCAAGGACAATTGAACCTTTGAGAAATTGTTGTCGAGTTTGTGAAGCATTTTGGTCCATTTTGCCAGAAGGGAATTTTGTTGATAAGGCAATGAATTGTCAAAGCAGTAGTTTTAAGAAGTTCTAAACACGTTATGTTAGCGAATATTACGTGGGTTGATCCTCGGGGAAACATACGGAGAATGGCGAATGACGAGTTTTACAGATTGTTACCTTGATTACCATCCTGTTCCGCCATTATTGCGGTTTGCACTTAATCCTGTTGGCTTTGCCAGATGGAAGACTAGTGGCATGTTTGAGCATTTTCCTTGAAAAATGAAACCGGGATCGAGTAAGATATTCATGGGATCTATCTTCAAATTGCTCTGGAGGAAAGAAGAAAAACTCATTTTTCTCTCTCTCTTCTCCTTTCGTCTCAAAACGTTTCGCAGGTCATTGAATTTTGTATCTGGCATTTTGCAAAAGTGTTTTTATGCTTTAGTATTACAGCAGTAGCAATTTGGGTTGGCTTCTATGCCGTAGAATGATATATCAACCAAACCAAGTAGGTCGTAATGCATTTTACGAGCAATGAGTGGTTACGTGTGAATTTCTTCCTTGTTGCTTCAATTTTCTTCTTTAATTTTTCTTTTTGAATTTTTAAATTTTTAAATTTTTTTATTTTTTCAAATTTCTTACAGGGGAAATGCATTAGCAATTAGTATTCAGCACTGAACTTCATACTTTCCATTTTAAAAGGGTTATGATTTTGAATTGTATTTACTTGAATTAAAATATCACTAGTAATAATCATGGCACAAATATTCTCATCAAAGTCGAACGAGCAGCAGCTGTCATTTTGCAATGCGAACGACGTTTCAATTCATTTATTACATTGCATAAAAAGTGGAAACACTTTCGGTGTTGCATGAAAAAAATAAATTGACGTTGAGGATTTTTTTTGATTTTTTTAAGTTTTTAAAATGTTGGGACTGGGATGCAGTCAAAAGAAGATGTACGATTGATACTAGATTGTGGCAAAAATTTTATCCCATGACACTGTGTGAAGGGACATGAATAACAGTTTAACTTTGTATGTTTTTGGTATATATAGGGAGGGTATGAGAAAGTTTTATGTTATTTTTATTTATTTAAAGCTCGCTTAGAAATTTATGAAAATTTTTCACTACAAATGGTTTCGAAATCAGTTTGTTGGTTTTAAATATGAAAATCTTAATGGATCTGACATGAATTATAAATATTATTTTAAGAGGGGTCGTGTTATCTTTGTGTGCTCAAAACGAGGTGGCAAAGGCTTAGTAAATCTGATGATACCTGCAATATAAATGTGATGATAACGAAGGCTGATACGAACCAAAAAAGGAAAAAAAATGAACAATATCAGAATTGGGATTGCTTTGGATGTGATGTGATGTGAAGAGAATGTGAATTGGAATGGGGAAAATTCGAAGATGAGTTTTTAAACGAGGAAGGAAAAAAGTGAAGAAATTTTCGAGTTAAAATATTCAGAAAAGTTTTTCTTGTGGTGATTGTAAATTAAATTAAATTGTGTTTTAATTTTTTTAAAGTTTTAGGAAAAAATTAATTGGAATTCTGTTCATGAGAGATTTGTTTTCTTCACGAGTAAATGCACATGTAAATTTAAGTTTAAATCACCTCTACGCATTCGTCGAGTTCGGGGTTAAGTGCAATACATTATGGACTATGGTTGTTTACCAATGCAAATTTTTTTTTCTTAAAAAATTCCCACGTTTACGATTTATGTTGTTTTGGGAAAAATAAATTTAAAATTGTATTCTAACCGAATTTTCTAGCCATGAAAAAGAAACAGAACTTTTCTTTCAATTTATTTTATTAGCTGGTTTTATTAGAGCAATGTTTATTTTAGAAAAAAAACACACACACGCACTTCTAAAACGAAAGAATAAGAAGTAAATAAGGTGTTAAGTGAGCTTTGTGCTGTCCATGTATTTTTTTCCCTCTCTGCACTTCTGCACTGGTAAGCAGCATTGTCCCGAGGTGTAAATAGGGGCATTAACCAGTATGAAAGAGCAGAGCCGTTTTTAGGATACGGCCAATATGACCCAGACCATTAGGTTGAAATGAACAAGGGTGCTGAAAGCGTGAAAGTTATTTTCTTTAAAGGAATTATGAATATCTCATATAAAAAAGTCATATTGTGCCAAGTACACTAATTTATAGTTGTCGCATATAATGTATGTTGGCCATACATGAACAGGACGTGCACTTGCTGATAATAAAAACCAAAGTTTGTCCTTTTTAAGTGTTGCGTAGTTTTCAGATGTTGTTTTTAACTGGAGAATGAGTTATACCGTAAATCCTCTATTTGTGCGCGGGTCTCTATTTAACCGAGGGAGAAATTCGATTTTTGCAGTTAATGCGCGGGGCTTTATAATAGAGACCTTGATATAAGAGTGACTTCTGGGCAATTCGGGTCTTTCCCTAAACTGTAACTCGACATGGCGCGTCGCAAATTCGATTTTAAGTTTAAAATGCAAGTTTTTGGATTCACAAAGAGAAAAATCTGGAGAAGCTGCAGTTAAAAAATTTTGGAATCACACATGTGCGATTCGGGGATGCAAACGAAACGTTTGGAACTCGAATCTGACGTAAAATTATAATCCACATTGTGGAAAATGAATCTGACTTCCTGGAGTACGGTAGGAGCAAAGTTGTAGGTGCCGAATTGGAAAATGACTGGACTGGATGGAATTTAATTTTTTTTTGTGATCGAGTAATAAAGTGCGGGGAAAACTTAATTCTGCAAATTTATGGTCTATGTGGGAAATAATTAGAATGTATACGAAGCACATATTTCTGACGTGCATTGCAACTATTACAATATATGGGAAATGTATGTATGATTTGTCATTTTCCTACTTTGTACATATATATTTCAATGCACGTGACACATATTTTCGAGGCATGTGGCAAATATGTAATTAATGCACCAACATCATGATTACAATATATGTTTTTTTGTATGGGATTAAAGGAGATACTGCTCACATTTAGG
This sequence comes from Geophilus flavus, assembly GCA_034695885.1. Classification (NCBI taxonomy): domain Eukaryota; kingdom Metazoa; phylum Arthropoda; class Chilopoda; order Geophilomorpha; family Geophilidae; genus Geophilus; species Geophilus flavus. The sequence continues at coordinate 31,167 of JAQFZO010000035.1, forward strand.
CATGTAATGATAACCATATTAGATGTTCGGCTTTCAGATATCATGTTACATTCCCAGCTTATAAATGTTTCATCTCGACATATCATTCACCAAAACACCACGAAATGAGTCCTGGGTGACCTCAGCTACGGTATTAATGATGTTAAAATGGATAAAGAAACAAAGAAAACATTTATTCGGGCGGTTTAAGAATAAGAACACTAAAGTTAATGCATTAGCAAACATGCAAATAAGAAACATTGGGCTCTTGTTGTTACTAGCTGAAAGTTTACAACGTTCAAACACAAAACACTTAATTGGGCACACAGAAGAAAACCATACGAAACGAGGCAAGTTTTAGCGATGCAATTTTGTGAGAGAGAGAGAAGGAGAGAGAAAAAAAGCACTACAGTGATGTGCTCTACCTGAGTGCAACTATCTACTTTCGGCTTTTTATCTTTCCTTATCTGAAACTTTTGTGTGTTTTAAAGTTGACATAATTTTCTCGAGGTCTTTTCTTAAGGTAGTGTGAGTTTGCGCTTTGGCAAATGTTGCAGGCAACTTTTACGACGGACCAAATTACTCTGCTGTGATCAAACGCAGTTTTCCCTTCCTCCATTTCTCGTTGCAGTGTCGTCTTGTCCGTGATTGGTTGCACTTTGTGCCTTGTATGTGTGTGTGTGTGAGTTGGCGCCAAATTAGTTGGCAAAGAGTTGATTTTGGCTGTATGAAGATAAACTTGTACTTAACTTGTGTGTAGAAGAATCGAAGAAGGGTGTAGCTGTGAAGGCACGAGGATTTGACAATTTCTAAGGGAAAAAGTTTTTAGTTTGAAACCTTTCCTTGTGAAAGATCCATAAACATTTGACTTATTTATGAGTTAAGAAGAGGATATGTTGGACGGAAAATCGATAAATTGGCAAAGTGGAAGGGAAAATAAAATGAATGAATAAATTTAGCAAGGTAGACTCCATGTATGTGGATATTTATATATTTTTTTATTTATTTTGGTTTGTCTTATTTCTGGTTTTTCGCTGTTTTTCTTATTTATTCGCTGCCAGTTTAATAAGTTCGGAAATTTAGCAACCTCGATGATCGCTAAGTTATCGGTTGTCAGTTTAGGCGATAAACAAATAAAGTGAGATTTAGCATTCCTTCCTTATCCCCCGCTATGGTTAACATTCAAAACGCATTAGATATATCATGTACAAAGAATTTTACACATGTTTGACTTCGTTTCTCGTGGTCATCGATTTAACACAAGTCGTCATTAAAAGTTATTAATAGAAACAACAAGAAAGAAAAGTAATAAAACAAATGTAACCGAGGCGTTTCTCATATTTTGGCCATATGTAAACACGTCATCCTATAAAAAAACGACCATTGACAACGTGAAAGATGGTCTCAATCAATAAACTAAAGTCATTTCTGCGATTTCATGTAAATGTTACTTGCAAAAGTTCGCTTTCGATTGAAACCTGTACTGGTGGAACGGAAATTTGATTACCAAAAGAGTGTACAACATTAATAGCCCGACCTGTTTGACATTTATTAACCAACACTGGAGGTTTGAATTTTTAACTACTTTGCGTTAAATCGATGGAATCATCTCTTCAAGATTTAAATTAAACCTCAAAAAGGTAAATAAATTTGATAATACGCTCTTATAATCATTTCTAACGGTTTATTTATACTCTAACTTCTCTTTTAGTTGGCCTAATTGACGGTTTTAAAGGCTATGTGTCAAAACATGATATCGCAGTATTTTTAATTTAGTTATTATTATTGTTTCGGTTGGTTGTGATTGGTATTGACTGACATATGACATATCATCTCGCTTTTCCCAAATAGCCGAACGCGTGTTTGACCTCTCTGAAAGTTATAATGTCATAAAGCACCGTTTCTCCGTATCATATCGCGCTGCGTTCAATATACAATAAGGTAGTAGTTGTATGTGTGCGAATATTACATATATTTATAAATCGGGCCAACGGGGTATAAATTCCTAAATCGCCATAAATGCATTTATCGAGTATCCGGTTCCGAGGGATCTTGTCGGACGTGACCAAAAACGGAGTTTGCATAATTTATAGAATTTTTATTTATTTTATTGATTTTTCTTAGCTTCCTTGGTTTTGTTTCGAGGTAAACGAGTGTTTTGTTTCCTTTGAATTTCTCTCTTTTTTTTATTTCGGTTTTTCTTCACGAAGAAAGAAGCTTTGGAAACTTTGATTTGTGTGAAGCAATCAATCATGAAACCATCAAAAGTTTGTGTTTGTCTTAGCAAGGGACAATAAATATTAGCGGATAGTGACAAAAGTGAGGGATTTGGAGGATTGAAGGGTTAATTAGAACACAGATAAATGGAAAAAAAATTATTGGGATTGCAGGGTTGCAACAGTTCGAAACAATAGTGACATCATCACACAAACCATCTATTAAGCCCGGTAATCTCTCAGTTGTGTGTTAGAAATCCACTGTTGAGCGATCGAAATGTTTTGTTCTTTCTCGTTTGATCGAGTTTACTGCTTTGCCTTATTTAGTAACGAACTAAATTGTTTATGTGCAAGCATGTGCAAAGTTACATTAGCGAAATCAAATTGATTTTGTTTTGTTTTGTTTATTGATGAATATTTCTCTATGTGGAAAAGTAACGTAAAACTGCACAAAAAGAGCGTCGGATGTAATTACAAACCAATTTTTCAATTTTCCTTAATCCTAAAAAAAAATCCTTAAGCCGATATTTTTTCCACAAAAAGAAGATATAAATGTTCAGCTCGGCTCTCTTCATTTCAAATTCACTATATAGAAACCAGAGTGTGGGTTTGTTGCTTTCGAGATTAAAACGGAAAGTGTATTACTTTAAAACCGTCTCACTTTTTTGCCTCATTCATTCTGCCTCTTTTTTTTTTGTCTTTGTATTTTTTTGGCTTTGTGTTAACACATTGACACATCACGTTACTTGATGCATTAGTCACCCACCAACAAACACAAACACGTTAAAATGAATAAGTGAACACACACAAGTTGCACTCTTTTTCCACCCACTAGGAACGAGGTACTCTCAAACCAGAGCCACTTTAGTCGAGACCTCAGGCGAGGAAATGTGCGAGGTGGAGAGAAGAATGTATTGGAACGCGATGCACGTGCGCGTTTGCTCAGCAGGTGACACGGGAGACTGTTTTGCAGTCGGTTACTATAACGAGGGATTCCAGGCTAAACGAAGCGTTCAGATGGCTGCATAGAAGAAACAAATTGATGTCTCATGTTTTTTAGTAGCCAAAGGCTTTTTCCGTGTCTTAGCGAAACGATAGTTCTCGACTTCATTGAGTTTTCGCTGCTTTTGATTAATTGAAATAAACTTTCCTCTTCAAAAATGTCGACCTTTCTTCCTTCCAATTGGAAAAAAGAGAGTTGAGGGAGCCATTTAGGATTGTATCAATATCTTTTCACTGAATCATTGATGGGTTAATCATTGCCAAAAGTTAATAAAGGGAAAAGTAATTATCAAACGGAAACTTTAATCAATTATTTACAAAATAAATCAAGGATTTTAGAAAACCCCGAAATTGAAAGTTTGTTTATTTATTTAACCTAAGGCTATCTTTTTTTAAAGTCGATTGTAAATGGGTGTCGTTTTTACCTATTCCCCACTGAAAAACTAGAGTGCCATACACTATGTATACTGTAGGAGACGTTGAATTAGACGGGAAACCCACAGAACTTTAGGGGATTTCTGTTGAATTTTTCAGTTTAGTTTTTCTCCACATCTTCATGTAGACTTACTTCGCTGGTTTTATATAGAAAAAATATAACTTTAATACGAAAAGGAATGTCAAAACTTTTTCTTTTTCTATTACGGACGTGTCTTGACTGCTTTAAAGTCGGTATAGGAATTTTAATACATAGATACATAACGGAAATGTAAAATAAAAAATAAAAAAATAAAAAAATTTGCAATTTTCGATGAAACCCCTCAATAGTAACGTGGCAATGCAAAGTGGGCAATTTCACAGTTGCACACACCGCAGTTGCCATAAACGAAATCTCAATTTCTTTACTCTCTCTCTCTCTCTCTACTATACCAAAATTGCGAGCATTTTTCTTGCGCTTTCGTAATATAAGCCAATGCAGTTTAAGGGTTTATCAAACGATTTGCGACCAATGATAACGCAGTACGCCTCATTTTTGGTATATCCCTCTTCTCCCGAGTTGTGTAAATGACAGATATAGTCAGTAAATTTCAATGTTGACTATGAAATCTCGAGACATAAATCACGAAATGAGTTAAACCGCGGTCAATAGTTAATTCCCCGGGAAAAGGAACCTTCCGTAACTGGTTTATCCATGAAATTTAGGGTGAAAACACAATGTTTGCGTACGTGTTAAATTGTTCTAGGCGTATGCAATGCAACGTGCAATCGAGTTCATGGAACCCTGATTGGATTTGACCGATAGGTGTTAATGGGATGAGCGGAATGTAATTAAGACCGGGTGATTGCCAATGGAAATAGCAATCTTTTGCTATTTTAGCAGCCTACCAGCGATGAGCTTACCGGCACGACTTCATTGATCGACCGTGAAGTGTGTCAGTGGATTTCGAGGCGGAGCTTTTCGTGTTTATAACTTAGCCTTAAGCCTGCGTCTGTGATCCACTGGATTTATTTCCAATTTCTAGCACTCAAGAAACAACGACTGATGCAATTCTTCGTTTGATGATAATTAGTTAATTACGTTAGCAGCACTTGTAACCAATTATGAAACCGTTATTGCTTGCTCGTGTCTGGTTTATCGTGTCGTATGTAATATGGATCTGCGTTATGTTTAAATTTATTTTTTTTATTATTATTTATTTTTTTTAAAAAAGAAATGGATTTCGTCCGTAATAAAAAAAAATTGTTTGGCCGTTATGGATTTTGTCTTTTTTATCATGTGCTGACATCGGAGTTACTGTAATACCTTGGGTTTTTACCAATATTTGCTGTTTTGTTTTTTTTTCTTGGTTTTTTTTTGGGTTTTTATTTTTTTTTCAACTGGACTTATAGTGCGAATTTGACGGTAGCTATTATTAATTTACGCTCTAATGCTTTTCTCTATGATTGACTACCTATAAGAGGATTTTGGAATTTTTTTCTACTTGCGGTTTTGTTTTCCCTGTGTATTCAATGTTGTTTTCTATAAAGCAGCACAGTTATTTTTCTTTCGCAACTTTAATGGATAAAAACGGGTTTGTTCCAGTCGATTTGAATTTACTCAGTTGATGATTTCTTTGAAAAATGGTCGAAACGGAAAACATTAAAAAGTTTCATGTTTAGTTTACATTCTGTATAAAGTTGTATGTACAGTAGGTTCTTATTAAAGGAAATATTTAATTTAAAAGATAAACATTACTATACTGTATAGTCTTGTTTGTCGTCTTCAAATTAAATATTTACTACCGTGTATACTGTGTACATTTGCATTCAAACAAACATTTTAAAAGTTTTTACTATATTTTAAAAAATTGAATTTTTTTTAACTGAATTAATGGATTCGTAAATACTGAATTTTTTTTTTCTTTAAATCATCAAAGAGTTTTCATGAATTCAGAATTTATTTTTGGAATTTAGTGCCGAGACACGTTTTGAAGGTGTAAACATGACAAACAGATAGCATCGCGTAACCAGGTGAAAAGCACAGCTGGGAGAAATGCCATAGAGAGAGTAAGCTGTCGAAGTGAAATGTCACATCAATCAAGTTGTACGGGATACAGATCTGAGCCAAAGGAAGATGCATCACCCATTTTGTCCTTCGAAAGAAGAACTTAATATTTTCTCAGATATAATTTATTTACATCAAATTTTTCCTTATTTCTGCTGAATTTATACTTAATGATCGGTTATTTATTTATTTTGACCATTTCGCTGTCTGACTTGAATGCAATAAATTGTAATTTCGGGGTTACTACTCGTGAAAGATTAAAATTTACAACTTCTTGTGGTTTCCAACCGCACGTTTTTGATGATTGGAAATGACAGATGATGGAAGCTGCACAATATCCAATTGGTTGTTGTAGTAGTGAAGAAAAGAAAGAAAATTGTGTCTGGTAAGATCGTAAGCAGTCTTCAAGACAACCGTGTAAAAGGAAATGATACTTTCTGAAAGCTTTCTTTTCGAATACTTGATTTTTTCCATTTCTTTTTTCTTTCCTTTGCATCTCTCTTATTTCTGCATCGTTTTTCTCTTTAATCTAGTAGCCTTTGTATTGGAAAGTCAGTCGATATGCAATAAATGTTATTTAACAAACGTCGATAAGAAAAGAAATAATTTTGCATTAGTCTTTCTAATGGAATTTTATTCTTGGTTTGAATTAAAGGATGATTAAATTGTGGATCAAAATGACATTTTGTGCAGTTATTTTTAGCTACCGTGCCTCTAATTCGTTAATCGAATAATTAAATTGCGGCGAAAATATGAAGGAAAGCCGAGAATAAAGCAGATTTGACAATGAGAAAGTATAGGAAAATGAAAAGAAGGCGAGATCAAGCAGAAGATAATTTGTAATTGATATGTCATCATTGATACACACATATGTATGGACGCGGAAAAGCTTTGAGTTGGGTGTAATTCAATACTCTGGATTGTACTAATTTCCTTACGTTAGCGATAAAAATATGAAGAAAACCCGTGTGAAATTGAGGGAAAATAGAAAATTGAATAGAAATTTATCACACCACGAGTCTTGCAAAAATCCATTGATAATTTCAATGTAATTTAAAATTACATAAATTTTGTTCAAATCGGCGACCTTTGTGAGCATCATTACCGTATCTCTTATTTGAAATGGGGATAATTTCCTGGCGGCCCCCAATCGAGGGTGACCCCAGATAGAAAACACGACGTTGCAAGTTCTCGGCGACATCGAACGATTTGCAGTTACGCTCGTTTTAATTCATCTTAAAATGATCAATATGAATGTGCGTGTGAGCGAGTGCAAGCCACCAATGGGATGCTCGAGTGGTCAGGGGTCAGTTATGGAAACGCAAAGCTTCGGGTACGTGGAGGGAAGTCTAACATCCCGGAACTTGTTGATCAGTACCTCGAAGGTCAGATGCAAGTTTGAGAGGCATGGCCGGATGAAACGGATCGTTAATTAGCTACAAACCACACGACGGTGGTTGCGTGAACCGTAGAAAGAAACTGAAACCTCACGTTAGGAGTATATAGCAACAGAAAAAATCGAAATCCCACTTCGCTATGACGACAGTTCCGTTAGAAAAGTAAATAAAAATAAAATTTTCCGCGGGGAATCGATGTAAAAACGAGGAGAAGAAGAAAACATACCGTATCACTAAAAAAAGTGTGGTGCAAACTCTTACCTTGGTGTCGTTGTAATTAATTCTGAGATGAAGATCGGTGAGGATCTTGGGATCGTCATTAATGTGTTTGAGGGCGAGTTTGACAGCGGGCAGTACCCCTAGTCCGATTCCTTGCGGGTGACGGAACGGAAAGAATCCCGCGATGTAAACCTCCATTTTGGGTAGTGCTGTCGCCAAGGAAACGACCCAGGAGCAGACGAGAAGCCCCAGCAGGGCACACGCCAGTCTCATGGCACTCTAGGCCACCGGTCCCCAGCAGAGGGCGCGAGTAGAGGCGGCCAGTTGCCGCCTCGGTGGTCGGCAGCCAGATGCCGCCATCCGGGCACGAGCTGGGCTGGGGGTCTCCACGAGCGTCGAACGCCGACTGCAGAGGGCGCGCGTAGGCACGATGGTATTGATTGGGGACGCTTCCGGTTGCGCGTCCCACCAGAGGGTGTTGGAGGTGTGTGTGATTTCTTTCGGGAGGGGAAAAGGAAAGGGTGCGAAGGACATGGACGCGATTTAATGGGGAATCGGAACGGGTGCAGCGAACTGTTTGCTCCCGGCTTTAAAATGCGTAATTAATTGTTTGATTGGTCATTTTACGCGGATAGTTTGTAGGGATTTTGGATATTGGGATTATGTTAATAACGTCATACGATAAAGCTGAAGCGGAGATTTCAAATTAATGGTAATTTGAATTTCACTCCGTTATGACGTCTTAAATAGGTAAACGGGGACAAAAATGACTGAGTTTATTAGGATTAATGCTAGTAGTAACGTATGTTAATCTGTCAGCATACAGTATGAGCTTTTGTGAGTATTATTTGACTAACGGATTAAGGTTTTTAAAAACTAATTCCATTTTTATACGGAATATTGGATTAGAGGAGAAAAGAGAGTTCCAGTCGAGAGCGTTTAAAAGAAATGAAATAAAAATGGCGCTGAAATAGAACAAGCTCGTAGTGTCTGTTATGGATGGAGTTAAATGGCGCAAAAAATGTTTAATTAGACCTTAGAGGAGAAATGCGACGACTAGCGCTATTTTAATTCGTCTTTAACTTTTTTTAAATTTTTATTGTTTTTCTTTTTTTCTGTTGGATGATTGAGGGCAAAAAACGAGATCGACTTGCTTGATCGCATCGCCTTCATCCTGACAACAATTTGAACAAAGCATCATGGGTAAACAATAACTACCACGACACTATCTCTAATGGAAAATTCTTTGATCTCAAATACAGCAGAGTTTTTGAATCGAGCTGAAATAAAATTTGATCCGAAACAAACTGTTTGTGACAGGCAGGAAAGACAGTAAAGGAATTGTTTATCTCGTTTGTTCGAGGAATTCTTCCTGAATAGAATAACACGACCCTCGAAATAATGCAAAATGATAACTTATACGGTATATGACGAAAGTATAAAGTAAAATTGGAATTTTACATCGCACTTTTTGCATTTATACAACACCGTATCAAATATCCCTACTTTCAATATTTATTCACAAAGCTCTGTAGAGTTACAAATCTATTTGAAATTGAAATTTTTCGAGTAAAAAACACAATTCCATGTCGATCCCTCTCGGTTGAAAGCCAGCATTGCTACATTCACTGTCCATAGTTCCCGCATTTTGTTTGACAAAAAGAGAAAAGAAAAAACCGATTCAAATTCGAGTTTGACGGACGGATGACGTTTGATCGAATTGACCGTCGGGTCAAATTGGATCTGTTGGGAGGAGTAGCTGCAGGGGGCACGATGTCGATGCGGTTTAAAAGTCGTGTGTTTGTCACCAGACAGAGCCACCGAACTTTCGCGACTTGGCTCCGCATATACCGGAATGTGTCCATAGGCGGTGAGAATCCACGTCTTATTGATCCGTGACCTTCTTCTCTCCCTCTCTACTCCCGTTCCCCGCCCCCGCAGTCTCTTTCTCTAAGTACGAGGACCTCCTCGTAGGCTTGTACAGTACTGTGTTCCTTTTTTTTTCTCTCGTATTACATTTACTCCTCCCTCTTTTTCCTCTTTCCCTTTATTCGACCTCGTCTAGAGGTGAAAACAAACATTTTATTTCTGTTAAGTTCGAATTTCCGTGTGTTGGGAATTGAATTTTTGTGCACACTTGTCATCTTTTTCATGCCCTCCATTTCTTTGAATGGATGCAGGTGATTTGCATGTTAAGGTAAGACGACAGATGGTTCGCCTCCAGCTTCGACGACCCATTCCTTCTCGGTCACGTGATCAAATGCATTGATTTACTATTACTGAGGAATGCACGTGCGCACCCCGTTAAGGCAACACTGCCGAGTTTGCACACGTTCTTTTCGACCTTTTTTTTGGTGAATTAATGTTCCCATACGACGCTTTTTTTTCACCCCCATTTTTTTTTTTATCTTTTTTATTTTTTTTTATTTCTGCCATCTTATTGGATCAAAGGTGCATCGTGGGAAATGATGCTGGTGTCCCACGGTTGCTGTGATTCGGGCGTTTGCTTTGCCGAGTTTGTCGATAGCCCTACGCCTTTTGCCTCCTCATCTGGTTGTCATGGCAATGGGCTATGACGTGGTGTGCATGGGTAATTAGCTTTGCTTGGCGGCGAGGCTTTCACGGTGCTATCTTAGGAATTCTGGTGATTGAATAATTTAAGCTTTTGGCTACAAAACCCCAACATTTTCGTCTATATTTTATAAGTCGAATCGGTCTTTCGGTAATTGAATATCGTAATGGTTGAAAATTGGTCGCTGATCAGTTTGAACAAGAGTCGAGTAAGAAATAAATGAATAAAAAATAAATAGGAACGAAAAAAACAGCTTCGGGGTTGTTTTTTCTTGATGGTTTCTTTTGGGGGAGAGATTTTTAATCAAAGGAAAGGAAAGAGATCAGGTTTCACTTTTTTTTTTTGGTATCCATTTGTTTGTTTTATTTTTTTAATCTCCAATTTCCAGTGGGCTCTGATTTTGAAATAGAAATCCACATATCAAATTCCATGAGTAAAAACAAACAAAAACAAATTAAATTATTGTCATACAACAATTTTTGAATTATGGAATATTTTATCCGGGTGTGAATATTTTGAATGCGTACATGATTCTGTATTTAATGTAATAAATATTTGATTCATAAAGTTACACTTATAAATATTCGATTATTTGGTTCATAAAAATGGATATGTTCCTGTCTGTCACATCTCCTAACATAAGAAACATCTGGGATTTACGAAGACGAGCCAAAATTACAGATTATGATTGAACAAGTTACATTTGTAAATCACCATGCATTAAAGTTTGGATTATCTCCTGTTTTTTTTTAAAAAAATTATCCAGACAATACCTCTCCCGCAATTAGCCCAGATAATCGAGTCACACATGGAGCTGAGCTTAATGAATGAAGCTGGTTGCATATCAGTAAAAAAAGAAGGGGGAAACCAAGTAATCAAAATAAAACCATATAATTCAATTATCACCATGGTGTATGAAAGCTGTTGTTTTATTCCATTACTTTTATATGTTTTTAGGCAATTCTGTAATTGTTATATCTAGGATAAATAAAACTAGATCCATATAATTGCTCGTTATAGTTTTTCCTTTCATGAGGGAAAAAATAGAGTAAATAAAAATAAAATATGACAAACAGACCATTTTGTCACATTTATTTTTTTTTATTTGGGTGATTGTTTTAATAAATCTCTCTTTTAAGTGCACCAAATGAAAAATGCAACTATTTCGTAAAGTTACAGCGTTGCTTGTCTCCCGATAACACTTTTAGTACAAAATAAATTTGTGGTTAAGAGTAAATAGAGTAGCGATAATACTGGGATATTGGTCAGTTGGTTGGATGAGTTTAGATATGAGTTAATTAGTCGAGAAGATTACTTATTGTCTGAATCTTTCTCTAGCTTAATACCGTACTAAATGGAGTGAAGAAAGGATGAGATATCTGCTTTCAAATGTGCTATTCAATAGGAAATGACTTTTTTTTCCTTTTTTTTTTCTTGTTTTGGACACCCCATTGACTCTCAACTTTGCTTGTTTTTTTTTTCTTTGAGGGTTAAGTTTGGAAGATGTTGCTAAAAATAGCAACTGACTCCTGATCAATAAAAGCCATGTAATGCAGAAATGTGCAGTGGGTCTTACTCACAGATGCTTTCCAGTTATTCTATTTTCTATTCTATTTGATTTTACCAGTTTATGAAATAATTAATGCAGCTAGAATCGAGTTAACGAAACATTCGGTTTATGGTTTCTTGGAAGTATGTATTTCTTGCACTGTTGAAGGTCGTCTGAGAATGAAATTGTAATGACATATAAATATTTCAAAGTTTTAATGCAAATATGGAGAGTAAACATCAATTAAAGTGCATACTGATGTATAAACTCTGTTTATTTCATTCCAATTTAAAACTGATCAATTGATCGAAAAGTCACGCAACCATTTGTGTGGTTTTTGTATAGACTGAGTTGCATGACTTTTTTGATGATCATAATTTAAATATTTCGATAAACATCGTTACTTTAATGTAATTACTCGTTGAATGCATTGCTGATAAGCGCAGCAAAGAATTGTTCTCGTATACTTTCGAGTGTACTTTACTCCTATCTTCCAACCTAACACATTTTTTAAAAAAAATTGTATTAAAAGGTGAAAATTAAATTCAACGAAACGAGTTTAAATGTGCAACATTAAGACAATAAAGGAATAAAATGGAGAATTGCAAAACTGAAAAAAACCCATCACATTTAACTGCAACTTGTCATTCGTTGTAATCGCATTATCTCCCAATGAGTGTGCTATGATTGCCGCGCCTCTTCGCCATATTTTTTCTCTTCAATTTACTGAGAAAAGATTTCCGTTTGTGTACGCCGGCGCTGATTAATATTTAATTAAAGTTTTAAATCTAAACAAAACCACAGCTTAGGCTTAAAAGCCTCTGTGTTTTGTGGGAAAAATTATGCAATTATCGATGCACTGCAATGAAGTTTATCAGGGGTGAAATAGTGCATGTTAAAAGTCGAAAGTTTACATCATTTTTAAATGCATTTATTTACTTATCGACTAATTTAATTAAGAAATTGTCGAGAAAACATGACTGGCCATGTTTGTATTTTTCTTTTAGTTCTCCTTTAGGTTTCATATGCTAAAAGGTAAAATACACACACCAATTCATTTTTATGTTTTGCACAAAACACGATGTAATTGAATTAAATTTAAGCTTTGAAGCATGCCTGATTTCTTAACGCGGAAACCTATCGCACATTTTTTAAAATAAAAAAAATCAATTCATTAATGTAATGCTCTTTTTTCATTAAGACGTACGTTACTCGTTAACTTGACTTGAAATATTTCTTTTTTATTTGTTTGGACGGTGTAAAATAGTTAAGTTAAATAACAACGACTAATCTGATCATATTTAATGATGTCACGTTTGTAGCAAGTTGCAGAGTTGCAACCGTGGTGTAGTTTATGTTTGAATTATGACTTCATTTCTTGTGCCTATTTGACTTGCTTTCCTCGTGCTACAATTTTATTACTTCTCTTGTATGCATGAGGACTCCATGTCACTACCCCCGAGAGATTTGTGACTGTCTTGTCTGCAGTCGCAGTTATTTTGTTACCGCAAAAGTGAATGGTATGGAATTTTCGAGTAAATTCTATTGAAATAAGTGGGACAAAACAATGGGTCGACGTTGTTATGCCTAAGAAGCACTCGAGTTGAATCTGTGATGGCCTGATGGGCTTTATGGAGGAAAGGAAAGATGTTCGCAAGGGGTGGGCTAGCCCTGTGAGCACGTGTGCATTAAGGGCACTGTAAAATGTGTAATTAAAGATCTCTTAAGAAGACATGAAAAGTGTCGGTAGTTATTTAATTTTGAGTGTTCTAAGTTGTGTTCAAGACAGCACTTCACCGAAACCGGAAGTGACGTAGTAATAGCAATTACGAATATTTAAACAGCCGTAAAGCAATAATTATTTGCATTAAAAGCAAAAAAAAAAAGATGTATATAGATTTAATGTTTGTTTACAAACTGACATCAGTAAAATGATCTTACATGTAACAATTTTTTTTACCGTAAAATAATTTGAATTTTTCAATTTTCAATTTATTTTTTTGCTTTTAGTATCGTAGAATAAAACGTTACGAATTTAATGATAATTTCAAATATTTTTTATGTTACTGTTTAGAAGTTGTGAGTGTTTGATTGCATCACAAATTGCTACGTCACTTCCGGTTTGGCCTTTTTTTAGTTAGGCTGCACTGCATTTTCGAGCAAATTATAAAATTCTCCCATTTATCGATATAATTACACTTTTTCAATAGCGAATTTTAACCAAATATCAAAATTTTAAGTTTTTTATTTTTCATTGCGCAACTCCTAAAGGTACAATCAAATAAGATTCAGAAGACAATTTTGACTTATAGTCGTATAAAATGTCTCCTATAAAAAGGCATCTGAATTTTTTAGTCACTGCCTAGTGACTTAAATAAGGGTACAATTTTATTTACAGGAGTGGATGAAATGAAAGGGCAGTTGAAAATGTTGGTGACACGAATTTGCATTTGTGTTGACACTGACTTGTGTTATGAGTGCATACGGTACAAAAAGGAATTGTCAGGTTATCAAAGTTTGTACATACACAAAACTTGTATTTTTAACAATGTTGCAAAATAAGCGCATCAAAATTGCACGCAAATTTTTGCTTTGCCATCTGTTTGCGTGAGATTTAAATTTTTGTGTCGGTTGGTTGCTGCATGCAAACTCTCCATGTGACAGCCTGTCATCACCCTGTCAAACAAGTGCAGTCGATGACGGTTGTGTTTAACCCAGACCAGAAATTGCATTCTAGTCAACAGATCGGAGAGCAGGAATCGTATTTCACAGAAAAAAAACCGGTTTATTATTATTATTTATTGGGTATACTGTATTTGTGTTCATTATTCCGTAATATTTCAACTTTATAGTAAACTCTTTTGTTCCATTATGAATATTTAGTGTGAGAAATTTTCTATCTTTTGTAAACAAGGTTTTAGTTTACAAGAACCGATGTTGTTGAAAAGTTTAATGTTTTAGAAGATGCAATTTTAAGTGCGAACGGAAGCACTCAGAAAATTTGTGAACTTAATTGCAATGTGAACAAGGCAGTATAAGAAGTGACGACAACCTCCTCTTATCACAGTAAATTTTGCATAAGTGCTGGGGAGGTCGTAATCATTTATGTAAAAGAATTGTTTTCGAGACCGCCATGTTCCTACCCATTTCTTCATTATTATTATTGGGAATTCTCTTTTTACTTCTTTACCAATACCGCCAGGTGATGGCGCTCAAATAAAAATAGGAAAAATCTCTTCTTAAATTTGAATAAGGTTTGTCCTTGTGAGCATAATAAAGAAAAGACACGTAAAATGCACATACATATTAAACGAAATGGAACAAATTCAATTTTCCACCGCTTAAAAATGTGTTTTATTACTTAGGGAAACAAATCCAATTTATGCGAATTTTTCTTAATTACATTTTTAAAATAATAATAATTACATTCAGTAAATCAGTAAAGTCGCAACATAACCTTTTTATTTTTTTACAAAAATATTTTCAACGGGGGAAACTCTTATCTGTGCATCCTCGACGGAGTTAAAGCAAAAAAAATGCAACGTAAGAGGATTAAAAGATGAGGAGGCGGAGTGAAACGAAAATTAGTGACATTTAATTGGAGTAGCTTCTTGCACACAAATTTACACCGATAACTGACGTCAATCAAGTTTTAAAATATACAAAAAATAAAAAAATAAGGAAAATTGAAATTTGCTTTTGCGTTGTTTCGCACGCGTTTTTTTATTACTTCGCACGGTTGCAGACTTGCAGCGATGTTTAAAAACCCATCATTTTTATGTGCTGTATTTAGCAGTGTGCATTTATATTAAAAGCAAGGGAAAGAAATAGCAATTTACGATTTTTATTGAATAAAAATGCTGTTTTCTTGGTGAAAATTCCGCAAAACTTGCTGCAACTGTGAAAGCTCTCCTCTATATGGGAAAATGAAATTAACTTTTTGATGTCGGCGACGATGATTTACTAGTTGGATCTCGGAGAGTTAATGGCCGCGCCTTCATAGTTCATACCGTCACGTTATTATGTCGGAAGCGATGGGGATTATTTTTCTTTTTATAAGATGAAAATGGGTCAACCAATGCAATGCGCTGTTTCCAATCACAAAAGAGAATTTGGAGCTGGCAAACCCTTCAGGTTATGTGCATTGCAATGGCATAACGTAATGGTTGGCATGCTCGGAATTTGTAATGAAGACCCACGAGGATGAAAAAGCGGGGAGGGAGGGCTGCGAGTTTATACATGTAACAAAAGAGGACAATGAATGCAACGCACGCGTTTTTTCTTCTTCATCGTTGGCATGATAATAAGGTAGATGATATCGTTTTTGAATGAGAAATTTGTTGTTGTTATTGCGGCACACGAGAAACTTGAATAAATTGTTGCGCGTCGCGTAATGCGTTATACGGCGCTCGCGTCGCGCGCGCACTGCACTTATAACTCTTTTCTTCAAAGCAAACTTTGCGAGTCGCATGCATACAATTCGGGTTGAAGTATCACCGGCACCCGACGTTAAATAATTCACACGTTGAAAACGCGGGATAAATAAAATCAATTTTTAATCCCAAGCAAAACAAGTTGAAATTTATGAGAAAATTCACTCTCGTCGTATACGTATACGAGAGTGAGTGAGAGTGAGAGAGAGTGAGGTATCTTCAATCTGAGTTTAACGTTCGATGAAATAGTTTGCTCGTTTCCCCTTTAACCCATAAAACACTTTGTAAACTCATTTTCCAAGTTTATGCCCTTATCCCACGTCTCATTCAACACATCTGGAGTAATGTTGGACCTTTTTTTCCCTGAATTTCTCATAAAAATTTATATAAAAACAAAAAACAAAACCCAAGGGTTGAAATAAATTAAAGTAACACACACACACACAATACTAAAAAAGAAAAGTAGATAAACAAACAAAACACTAAGAAAGTATGAGAATAAACAACGTTATTGCTATTTTTATGTAAAAAATATTTGTTTTTCCTCCGTGTGGGATTTGAGTTAATGCATTTCTTGAGCTTGAATAAATGTAAATCAATTTTAAGTTCGAGTGGCTCAACGGTTGTATCACGCTTCGTTGAACTTGCTAAGAATAAACTAAGATTTTATGTAATTAAGATTATTGCATTAAAATTCAGAATTTGGTTAATTAAAAATTTTTTTAAAAAATTTCTTTTTGTAATCTCAAAAAAAATTCTTTTTTCACTTCGTCTGAGGCAAAATATATACATTCAAGGAATAAACTATGTTTTAATTAGCTGCACGTAAACTCACTCTATCCTCATACTATATAAACACCCGTACAATCTCTAATTAATTTAGCAATCATGAATCTATTCACACTCTGAAGTGAAGTTGTAAAATTTATTTAAAGCACAGCTGTTACAATATTTTTTACTTACAATTTACAGCAACACTTTACACCATACTAACTTTGAATTATTTAGATTTCTCCTCCTCTTTGCTTTGCAAGCAAAGTGATGTTTAAACTGTTTTTAGTGCCTTAGTTTTGTTTTAATAGCGCTCATCTAGTCGTGTCCCATTCGAGTCCCAGTTGTCGAGTACAGAAGGCAACTTTCCTCTGTTTGTTATAAACAAATTTTTAGAAAGCAAATTTAAGTGCGGTCAATGGGGCCTGAAGCAGCATTTGCACCATTGCCAGAAACTGGCACACTTGTCAACAGCTGTTCTGATGGTTTCGTTTAAATTACGTAGCCAATCTTTGTTTGTAAGCCCTTAGCTCGACTCTTCGACATCACGCACGTTTGACGAGTGGAACATTACGCAGTGGATAGTGAAGGTCCAGCTACAAGACACAAGTAAACAACATTTTCTCACTGAATGTATTTTCGTTTAAAAGTTTAAATGTTCTAATCTAAATCTTTACAAATTTCCGTCCACTTGGGAATGATCTAAAACTTTTTTTTTTTTCTTATTCGGGCCTTGTTTAAGTACGTAGAGAAAAAAACCATCAAAAGTATAATTTGTGAACTTTCCCATTCCTAGTTGATGGATAACCCGCATACTGGGAATTCAGATAAGTGAGAAAGTGGTCAGAATATAAACGTTGATTAATGATTACAGGTTGAAAGAAGATAAATCGAGATCTATTAATTACCTACACATCTTTTTTTTTATTGGGTGTGAACTCGTCCAATATTAAATTGGATGGCAAAAGAAAGTAGAAATATGTGACTGACCCACAGTATAAAGCAAAGCAAAGACAAAAGCTTAAAAAAATCAGTGATAAAAGAAGACAATTTAGGGTAATGCTTTTGCTTTTTTTTTTCAGTCGATTGAAACTGCTTTAGCAATCAAGCAACCGAATTACTCACTCGAGTCAAGCAGTGGAAATGCTTTCAACTTATTCTACAAGTAAAAATAAATGACAATATTAATTCCGGATGTAAGTGACAGCAAAAGTGAACTTTGAAAATAGAAAAAAAAAATTCTGTGTTTTAAAAACTGAATAAAACCTTAGAACTATAAACTAAACTAAAATATTCATTTCGTATGCGTTAAAAAAGACTGAGTTTTGGATCTGGTGGATTTAAGGGAATGGAAATGGAAGAAAATAAATGGCATTTGCTACAGGATTGATGAAAGTGGTGTGAGACTTGAAAAGAATAGGGAATTGCTTGTTGTAAAACTCGGAAACGAACTTGAGAAGAGAAGTCGTGATGACAAGTGGGCATGATTGTAGAAATGGAGACAATGGGAGTAGACTAGATAGATATTTCTAATGAGACTGAAGATGTATTAAATTGCACGAACCGCTTTAACGTTTTTAATATATTCCGCTCGTATACCGTTTCAGCTTCAGTTCTCGATTTCATTTGCGTGTTTGCATACAAGTGAAAATTTAATGCATTTTAGAAAAGCAACCTGCAGAGCAAACAAATCATTTACTTAGTCTTAAGAATTCTATAATTTAGCTGCAAACTCAGTTTCTCTGATTGATTATTTAAATGTAGATGGGTTTTAAATGTTGCGTGTTGTTTTAAATTTAAAACAACAAATGTCGAGTCATTGCCGAAAATAGTAAAAAAAATATAAAAAAAATATTTTAGCGTCGAGTGGCTAAATTCAAATTAGTTTACAATAGCCATCAACACTCGTGAGGAAATTAATGATAATCGTCACTTTTTTTGTCGTCACTGTTGTATCCAATTTAACATAGCTCACTTAGTTGGCAAATAAAAAATGACATCATTGAAAATCAATTCGACATTACTTTTCTCATTCGTCATTGATTCATGGAAAAATCACATACTTGGTTATTTGAGAGGAAGAAAGAATCTTCTTTTTAAATTAAAAAAAATAATAATAAGCAATTCGAAGGTTTCTTCGAAGTTTTCTTTGAATTCTATTCTTATTATTTTTTTGAAAACAACATATAAATGAACAATCTCATTAAAAGTTTTTTATTATCTACATTTAATTTAATTTGTTTTATGTTATTTCGTTTTGAAAATTGTTGTTTTGCGTGTTAACCTGACCTTTACTTGCAGTGATGCAATGATGAAGAACATTTCGTGACGGGGCAAAATTAAGTTGAAGAATTTGTTTTTTATTTTTATTCCTTTTTCCCCTTTTGTGGATTTTTTTTTTTCATCAGCGTAATATTCAATTTGACAAAATAATGATGACATCTGTCCTTTTCATGTTTTTTTTTCTTCCGCCTCTTACTTTCGTTTAATTTCGGTTTCTATCGGTCGGGATAGAACAAATTTAGAATAAAAAATTCTCGTTATATTGATTGGGCACTCATTTTAATAAGAAGAAATTAAAGTGGTACAACAAAAAAGACAAAAAACGAGGAAGGACAGACACAAAGAGAGAGAAAGGAGAAAAAAATCATTTTATAATTGATGTTTTCGTAATTTGACATTTCTAAGTAATGGCCATCACGTTACTGTAGCTGCGATTTGTCACTTTTATTACTTTAGACATAAGACAAATGGCCGATTATAATTGACACACGGGGGACGGCAATCATTATAAAGATCCTTAATGCTTTGGTTGTACATGGTGATAGTTGTATTAATATTGCTATTTATAGCTCAAATTACCCGATTAATAGACTTGTTATTCAGTGGAATGTGTAAACATTACTCATTATTTTTTGTCAATGTTTTGTTGAATCACGGTTTTCCCACCAGGGTTCAGGTTGTGTCAGAAATGACGAAGACAAATGTGGTGGGAAATATAAATTTTCCATTTTAGGACAAAATGTAATCGTAGTGTTATTCTTGAAGCAGAATTGACTTTTTTCTTTTGTTTGTCACTCGTATACTTGTAAACTCTCGATTATCTATTAAGGTTCGGGAATTGGAGTATATGCTTTTAGAGATAGAGTTTGGGAACGTTTGCAGTTAAAACTGTTTCACATGCGTTAGGGTAATTTCGAATCCTATAGATGCGCTAAGTTCGAAAATTGATGCCCCGAGGCGAGAAATTCTAAAATCACATTTTTCGCAACTGTACATCACACTAATTTAGCCCAAGCTGTGATGTACTTTTGTGAGAAATGCGACTGTTCGCATGGTTGCGCAGTTGCGCACATTTGCAAGCCTCGGGGCATGAATATCTGAACTCCCTTATCTAGAGGATTCAGAGTCACCCGGTGAACAATCTCAAATTAGTAGTTGATACTCTTGTGGCTAAATGACAAGATTTATAGAAATATCTAATAGAAATGACTAAGAAGTATTTAAGCTTACCTTTGCGCGTAATAACTGCCAGTAAAACAATAAAGTCTAGAAGATCTGCAGATAAAAATGCAACTTGTTGCTCGTTAGCAATAAAAATGTCCCATAGAGCCAGTTGCAAATCAATTATATTCTATGAACATATGCCAGTAATATATTAAAAACGAGTTCTAAAACAGCTTTTATGAGGTCACTGACGTTACTTCCTACTTCAGAATCGTTTTTATACTACTTTATGCTTTTCTGGCAAATCTTAAGGTTAAAAGTGATTGAGATTAGAGAGTTTGCGCGCAGAGGTTTCTTTATAAAGTTAACCTATAACTCTGGTTTACTTGCTGTACTAGTATTATTTTATTATTTTGACTTTCCTACACTATCTAAAACTAAAAATAAAAGCCAAAAAACCAGAGTTACAGGTGTAACTATGACTTTGTCATGAAAACCTCCGTGCAAAAACTCACGATGGAGTTATTTAAATTCCAATTAATCATTCAACATAATGAGCTTAGGATGTTGTTTTGACTCCAACTTAATATTCGCTTATTGAGTTGTTTTGATTCCAACTTTATCATTGTCGTATTTATGCAGCGCTTGCATTCACATTAAACTTGGTTTTAATGTGACGCAATGAATTTTTTGAGGCGTAACATATCCTATTGCAGTAGTAATGATTATCAAGCAGTCACGATTCATCTTCAATAGCCTGAGAACATCGAGCCAATCGCCAACTCCTATTGTTGACTGAAAAGACAGGTCATTGCTCTGCTGCCAAGTTTACTTGGCAGAGTGCAATACCACAGACAGTGGAGAAGAATTATTGTCACAGTCAAGAGTAAATGATCAGTGGTGGTAGACCATGTCTAGGGGCAAGTTACAACTTTCTGTTCATTTTGGCCAATTCCCAATAACTAACTTTGCTATATTGCATGTTGCAAATCTTGCTATCTTCAATCTATACAGCATTTATCAAGTCTTTCACAAACTGCTTGCCAAATAGTTTTGGTTGAAGGCTTCATGTCACGTCTTCTATTTATATGAATCCATGCAAAAAAAGAAGCAGTATAGGGAAAAAAACGACAAAATCAAAGTTTGGAGAAATTTTTTGTACTTCTTAATGCCAATTATTGTCACTAGTAGACCTGTGGCGCCATATCCCAGGCTTTGAGCAACAGTGCTTCCAAGATTCCAACGATTTAGGCTTAATATTTAACTGGTTTCAAGGGAGAAATTAAATTCTATTTTTTCCCAATAGAACAATTAACATACACTAATTACTCAAATTATTAAATTTTTTTTAAACTATATTAATGTTTTCATTTTTTTTTTAATTTTTAACCAAAATCATTTTAATTTCATAAATGTAGTGGAAAAAATTTCAAAAATCCAATAAAAACCATAGAAATCATTTTTAAACAAATATAATTCAACAATGATTCTTTTAATTCGAACTCCCAAAACTAGATGGAGCCACATTTACTCCATAGAGGCCATTGCAGTGCAGACATACCATATAACAAACCAGGGCATCGAACCGTTATTTTTTCACTCCGGTTTTCGCTCTCGTTCCACCCCATTTGATTTTTTTCGGTTTTCGATTCGGTTTTCGCTCCGGATTTCGCTCCGAACCGGTTCGAACCGATTTTTACCGCTCCGGTAAAAAATTAATAAAAATATTGTAATACATAGCGATTCCATTTTTAAACGTTTTTAAACGTTTTTAAACGTTTTTTAAACGTTTTAAAAGGTTTTTAAACAGCCCATTTTGCTGAAATTGTGGCTGCTGCAGTAATGTGACACGTGGTTGTTAAAACTTTTAACGTAAAATTTACGATAAATTTTAATTTAAAACCATGTGACTGAGTCCAGTCACATGGTT
>JAQFZO010000036.1:0-53010 GCA_034695885.1 Geophilus flavus
TTGGATTCAATTTCCCTCGGATCAATCTGAGCTGGTGTGGCTTTGAGACGATACAACCCATTTTTCCCGGAAAAATGTCGTCCAAAAAGAGGAGAAGATCGTGATGTTCTATTTGGATCCTTGGATATTTGTACCCATCGTTATTTTGATCATAACTATCATAGTTGCATCTCTGGTCGTTTGTTATTTCATGAAAAAAAGAAACGAACGGAGAAGACGTTCGAGTAGTGAGTTTTATCTAACAAATTGCATCGATATTTTCAGTATCTAATCTCATTTAAACTCTACTGCAGGTAATCCACCACCTCATTGGTCTGAATTTGGCACTTTGGAAAGAACTCATCCCGATCTGGGTGTCTCCGTCGATAGTTTCATTCACATGCAGAGAGCCAACAATACGTTAGGAAGGCACACGTACGGCACTTTGCAACGCATCAGAGAAGGTATGTGCAATAAATAAAAGTTGTCAGTAAATGTAACACATTCATTTATTACAGACCCTAATCCATATGCAACTGTGCACATACCCATTTATCCACCATCACACGAAATGAATTTATTGCCACCCGACGTGCCACCTCCAGTCCCACCTGGACCAGATGTAAAACAACTCTAAGTTAATACATACGAAACTAGCAAAAATGTAATAAATTTTTTAAACTTTAGTTATCACCTATGGACGGAGCTCAAGCTTGGAGGTTCTTTGAAAATCAACAAGCACCCAAAAATTCTCATAGTTGGGATCAAGGTTATGCATCTGCAGGTAATTTTCGAGAGTATTAGCACCCATAACTATTGCACTAATGATTTATCTTCAGTATTTTCCCCCTTTACAGACGGAGAAAATATTTATGCGACGACCAGGCGGCATCCTCAAAATCTCCACACGCAAAATACTCTACCCATGTCTCAGTAAGATAGTTAGCATATGCATTAAATGTGAATATAGTTAAACGAAATATTTTTTTTTAGGGCAAATGATCCTTCGAGTGAAACGACGTTTGTGTTTCCTAATCTATCAGAGAGCCATGAACACGAACAATCACCCGTAAGGGGTTTACTCGCTGGGAATGTAAATACGACGAGTACGGCGACACAGCACAATTCTGATTTGTTAAATTAGTTTTGTATAATAGATTGTAAAAATCATATCACTCATTAATCATGAAAAATTTATATCGTGTTTGGAGCAATCAATCAAATGCATAATTTGTAAATTTTTGAATCTAATATCAGAGAAAAAAATGTTAGTTATTGAAGTGATGTTTAGTCAAATCGTCGTGTCGTGTCACGAAAGTGGAACGAAGTGAACGTTCGTAATCACCTTTCCAACTGTAATAACAAGCAATACAGACACTTGTGGTCGCCTTCGCAAAACTTACACGTTCGAGCCTAAGAGAATCATCTTTGTTCTTCGCCTTGTCCGTTTATTGTTACCCGATCAGGCAAAATTTATTGAATATCTCTCACCACACTTTAAATTGAATTGAAAAGGGCGTTGTCCATAAAATTGAAAAAAGACCAAAAAAATAATCAATTATAAATTAAAAAGAAAAAATACAAGAAAAAAATACGGGGTATAGGTATTGTATGAACTGACCAGACGTCCGGCTTCATTATTATGCAGATTCACAATATTCCGAAAATTATTCCCACTTCTCTCCGTGGCATCGGCAAACTTTCTCGTAAAATCGACAGCAAAGTCCACTTGATCGGGACACGAACTCCATTGCCAATTCGTCTGTAAATCCCCCGTTCGCCTCCTTATGACCACCGCAAGAACATGACTTCATCAACCCGTTTCTACACGCTTGATCGACCGCATGCGTTATTCCAGCAGCTGTAATCGCATAAACAAACGCCGTCTCCCGACAACCTTTAAAAAACAAAAAAAACTCATCAACAACAAATCCCTCAATAAAAAAATTTAAAAAATACCTTGATCAGTAATTTTCCCGAACATCGTTCTCCCTTTCTCTACCGTATGACAATTCCACCGCCGTTCCGCAAATTGATGTTTACATTCGGAAATCCCCAATTGCACGAGTCGTTATTTCCGATTCAGAAGCGAGATCTAAGTAAACTCGGATCTAAGTAATTTTTATATGGGTTACGTTAATTACGTTACGGTATCTCTTAAATTACTCGACTCTTCACCACGCTTTGCAGTCTTTGTCAGTTGGATCACATGGCAGTGAATTAGTCGCATATGTCATTGTACCATCAGAAAATTCACCATATCTGCCGTTACGAACAATAACAACGATGATACTGTATCACGGTGAACTGTACTACATATAACCCACAAAACTCCACTCATATACAGTTATACCATGAATAACATCTTCATTACGTTGCTCTTTACCCTACTACAAAAAACCAAAAGAAATCAATAGTTTCCAATTGGTTTTGAACTGGTTCCATATGGAAACCAATTAACTTCTATTGGGATTGAATGGTTCCAATTGTGATTTGAATTTTTGCAAAGTTTTTTTTAGCTTAACGTAATATTGACAATCGGACGGTGAGATGCACGCCAACATGTCATGTAAAATTAAAATTGCAACTTAACTTGCATTGTTAATTTCCTTTGCGCAACTAGAATTCAAATTTTTAAAATTTTGGCCCAATTTCATCCTTGTGATGTAATCTACTTCCGACCTTAAAATTTACATGTTATATATTTGACGTCACCGAATGAATTGTTGGTATCTATCGAGCAATTAAAACAATAAAAATCGATTTTTCTTTTTTATAAATAATTTGACGTATAAAAATTACCATACTATTAAGTTAACTGATAATTTCTTGGTACTGTAATTATCTGTAAACTTGATATGGTAATTCCAATGAAAGTACTGTATCAAATTATTTTTAAAAAAAAAAATCAAAACGTTTTCAAGTTTGGTAGGAGCAGAGATTTTATACCAAAAATTAACAGATATTAATTCACCACTTCAATAGATTTTCCCTACCATTTATGATTGATGAATGATGATCATGTTAATTAGACATACCGTTTTAGTTTTACATCGTGGTCCCTATACTCTCCATCATTTGCGGCTCGCGCCATTGCCATGCTATGCATATGCATGTGATGATCACATGCTGAAAACAGTACATCGAAAACCTGAAACAATCTGAGCGGTTGCGGAAGCGTTCTCGGAGAGTCACCCGCAGGCGACATACGGTGGCAAAAAGTGGAAACAATTAATCTAACACGGCGTTATCTTCTTTCAACCTCATCTTTGCATCAGTTTGTTTTCAATAAATTTGTGGTACAATACAATATTGATCTCTTCGTTGTAACAACGTTTATTTATTATTTATTGTTTTGATTAATTTAATTACGGCCAAGCTTAATTAATTTTATTATTATTTAAATATTTATTTAAACTTTCCTGTATAACAGTATAACAAATCATTTTATAAATTTTTATGAAAATTAAGTTTTCTCTGATAATCGACGAATTTTGTCATTCAAGTATGACCTAATGTCGGAGATAACGTCTTGTGTGCCTGTCCAATTATCGGTAGGATCCATCTCATCATTATTGATCTCATCTACAAAATGATAATAATAATAATAATAATTTTGTAATAATATTTACAACGATGTCTTATAAACACGTTAACTAATTAATACCTTTATCTTTCACACGGTTTCTACTTATGAAGAGTTGAAGGCTACACTTACAAAAACTTTTTCTTTTCTCACAAACCGAACATTTTTTAGAATTTCCTTTCAGACATGAAATCATGCACGGATAGTAGATGTGATTGCAAAAATATTCACGTGCAAAGTCGGAAAAGCAAGTATCAGCAACAGGCAGTGACTTATTTAATCTTTCAGAATCAGATGATAAGTTACATCCACTTAAATAATTACACATAATGCGGTTCTTACGACATTCTGCGATGCAGAGCTCTTTCTTGTAATCTCCACCAAAATTACACTGAATTTTACAAAATTTACCAATCCTATCGCATTCTGAAACTTTTTCTTCTTTAGTGTAAGGAAAGCTCAACAAAATTAGAAGTCCTGTCATGAAATACATTCTGGAAACGCAATAACGTGTAAAAAGAAGTCACTTGCTTCTCAAAATTTTATTTTAACATTCACGATACGGTAATGTAAACAATTATATCAAGTTAACATTATTTATTTATAAGCATAATATTACAATATACAAATATTCAAAAAAAAATATTTTAAGCTCGGCAGCAAAACTAAGGGGCAGCACACTTTGATATTTTGATTCGACTTGTTTTTACAGAAAATAATTTTTTATATCATGGGTAAAGATTTAATATGCAAGAACAAATATATTTTCTATCAATGCATTCCTCCAAACAATCTGTGTTCATTTTCCAATCCGCAGCACAAGTTATGATACATGGATAAAATAAATGCATGCAAATATTGTCATCGAAGTAATAGTGGTAACAAAATTTGGCGCATCGTCCATTATCCGCTGTACATTTTTCGAGACAATCGCACAAATTTCTGATTCTCGAGAATACAGAATCACATTCGAGTTGTTCCCAGTCCTTTTCGGAACAGGAATCATTAGCAACTAGTTTTAAATTCCGACACATTTCTGATTTCAAAATCGATCCGGGATCCTTTATAATGTCTTTAATGGTACATTGGCAGAAGCTTCTCTTTCTGTGACACTTGCGAGTACAGCCAGTTTCTTCTACCGTTGATGCCACACTGTCATTTTCACTTTTGTGAGAACTTGCAACGCATTCGAACATGCAAGGATAATAAACGTGCATGCAAATGTTCTCCTTAAAATACTGTTGGAAACATTTCATTTTACAAGCGTATTCTTTACCTTCACAATGATGATTACAGATGCAAGTATCGCTGATTACAGGGCACATCTCAACGCACTCGTCAATTGGCCATTTGTTAGAGGCGCAGAGGTCATTGCAAAAAACCGACAGACCACTACAAAATGCAGAAGTAATATTTAAATTTTTAGATTTTCCATTTAAAATTTGTATCAGCAGCCATGAAAAAACTAGACGTAACTGCATTTCATAAAATAATTTTGAATTATCTGAGTGTTTTAAAATGTAAATAATAAATAAAACAAACATTATGAACTTTCAAATAAACGATTGCAATTTGATTTTTGTTTATTTAAAATGCAAGTATTCAATATAAACAAAAAGAACAAAACAAAGGCATAAAATTCCAATTGAAATAAAAGTCTGAATTATTTCTGTTTTAAAGATTGATAATTTTATGCCGTTTTAATTTGGAAGGCCTTAGCACTCCACGTGCAATCTTTAGGGCATTTTTCTTCACACACACTGGACGGAAACTTCTTTTCGGTGCACATACCTTTGCACAAAATCGAACTCAGAGGGCAGAAACTCGGTTGCAGCGCACTTTGAAGACAAGTCATTAATTTTTCTGAACATTCGTCTTTTGTGGTATTTGATGCCTTACAATCAAGATTTAGAAAACACTGGCAATGCTGCATAAACTGCTTACATATTTCATCGCAGTCGGATTTAGTCCCATTTCCTTTACTACAAAAACCTTGGCACTCTGTCGACGCATTATTACACATGGCCTTATCTTCCAGTAGTGAAGCATCTGTTGTAGAGATAAAATACATCGAAAATAACAGAAAAATCATTTTTCTTGTACTCTATAAAATTTCAAACAGATGGGAAGTTTTCTAACACGTAATAGAAATGCATTATGTAACGTGTCATAATTTTAATGAACAAGGCTTGAGTTTCAACGGTAATATAATTTCATCTCTGCAATTAAATTCATCGCTTGTTGCCGGTACCGTATCTGAGGCCATAAATAATAAAAGCATTGTGTTAAAAAGTTTTTGTTTCTTTATTTGAAATACTAAAAGAGATGGAAAAAATGATAATGGATTACTCGTATACGTACATAAAATTTTTAATATTTATAACTTTTATATACAGTCATTAAATTAATTTTTAAATTTCTATATTGATGGCAGAGCATTCTAAGTTACAAGTCATATTAACGAAAAAGTGTTTCAATTGGGCTGCATTGAAATGAAAACAAAAATAACATTGGAATTACAATATGCGGATAATTAAGCTAAGTAGAACAGAACATCTCCAGGGAAACATTTTTTCATACATTCAGCATCATCGTTACATAATTTATTACAGATACATTGAATTTTGGCTTTGTAGCATCTTTTGTGACAGTCCTTCTGTTTAACGTGTCGTCTTTTCTGGCAAACTCCATGACAAATCTTGTAAGTCATTTCACACGGGTCGGATGCACTCGTTTCATAATAGCATTCCAACACACAAGTTACCTCCTCTTTGCATTTTAGTTCACATAAGCATTTATTGGAATCTTGATTGCACAATTCTTGACATTCTCTCGCATCCCTGTTACCCCGTGCTGTGCATTCTCTGAAACACTTAGTGTAAACTTTGTCGCAATCATGAGCAGAATTCCGGAGGAACACAAGAAACCAAATCAAAGACCAGCCTATGTATAATTTTTGTGAATTCATGATAGATCAGTTGAACAGCTCATGGAGAAACAAATAAAGTTATAAAAAAATCTTAACTATGTAAATACAATACGTTTATTCAGCAATAGAAAACGATATTGCTATTTTACGTTTATATATTGTATATCATGTCATTGACATCATGTCACGGATCTGTTAAAATTAACGTTAAAATAAAGTAAAAATGCATTGATTGTGATGTGTCAATATGTAATTACCTTTGTGTTTAAGGTGCAGTTGGCTAATTTGAATAATGCTTGTCATATCAGATCACAGCTTCACACCTGATCACTGTTTATATAAAGGAGTATTTTTTGATGCTCTGCTTACAAGGATACGGAAAGATCATAAAAAATGTTGAATAGCTACGAGATTAACGTCACGATAATCGTCATCTTACCTGGAATTCAATTCTCAAGTGCATTTTGTTTGAAAAAAAATGTGTGATGAATGTTCTGAAAAAGAATTAATATTTAATTTCCAGTAAGTTGTAATTCATTCACAGAATATAAAGTTTCAGCTTCCAGCTGTTTGTTTTATTATGGCTTCTCCTGCCTACACAAAATCTTCTTTCACTAGGCTTGTTGGCATTTCATTGATCATTTTATTACATGCATACCGTAATTCAAATAATAAATTCTTGAGTTTCATCTTTGAGTTATAACTATTAAGACGCTTGCAAGAGAAAATAAAACATAACTATTGATACCAGTAATAAACTTTTTACTCAATCAAAACATAAAATATACAGTAGGCCTTATTTTATATAAAAAAAGAAGTTACTGTAAATTTTTTTATTACAAATGAATAAAGTGGTTTTCAAATTTTACTGTGTTCTTCTTTCTTACATCACCAAGAATTTGTAGTAATCGATCACAAGTCAAAACTATAAATTGAAGAAATACAATAATCAGTACACTGTAAATGAATAAATCTGAAAAAATTGTTCATACCAGCCCTTCTCGCATTCGTCATGATATTTGCAACCTCTGATGCAATTGCAGACGTGTTTATTCTTTAAGCATAACTTCGTACAATTTTCAGGCTTCAAACCCTTGTTAGTTAAGCAAAATCCTTTACAACTAAGCGTCAGCAGACTACAAAAATTTGGTTTCACGGCTTTGTCGTAACAACTGACATAACACGGCTTATCCGCTAATTTGCAGAAATTAGCACATTCACATCCATCGTAGCCTTGGGTACAGAGTTGATTACAATCATGAACGTTGCCGCCCCCTTTCGGGCACAGGTTTTCGCAGTGTTTACGCATTGATTGGCAATCTACGTCACCCGCCGAATACTCGACTAAGATTCCAATACAAATTACAAGTAATAATAATTGCTTGGTCAGTCTCTCCATCCTTTTCAATTGTACAAGTTGGGTGCGCTATAAGCAAATAAAATGTTTGCAATAACAACTTGAAGTTATAACAGAGTTTGATATCAGAGATCAGGTAGAATAAGCAATAAACAATAACTTTATACTACATTGTTCCTTCACTTTATGAGAATTTTATTTTTTATAAAACTACATGAATAATTTATTAACTATTTAAAGAAAGAAATTTTGTAAGTTAGTAGATACTGTATCAAAAGCTAAGTTTTAAATGTTGATGTTTTATATGTAATTTTACAAGCAAGGTACAAAGTTCAGAAATAGTTTTCTATATATCACATGAAAGTGTGTACGTCAACTATCACCTGTTCGTTACATTCGCATTCATTCAAATTGAGTCTCTCACAATTTTCTTGGCAATCGCAGACGATTTTCTTCACATCACACAATTGTTCACATTCGGCCTTGCTTTCTGCATTGATACAGGCTTCCTTGCATACAAAATACGACAATTTACAAATATTCGGTTTGAAATACTGATGGTAACAAGCGTCCAAACAGTTGTAGTCGTTTCTAATACACTTATTTCTGCAAATACACAAATTTGTGGCTTCACTGCACACCACCTCGCAAGCATTATTTTCACCACCAGTTTCCTTGCAATTTTGCACGCAAGGACCCAACTCACTAGTGCATGTGTTAAGAACTTTTGAAGCAACCACGGACATCACCATTGCTACCAGCAATGCTGCTATAAAGTGATCCATCTTATTTCTTGATATGAAAAAATATTAAAAAATAAAAGATGCGGCTAATGTGTAAAAAAAAAGTTTTTTACTTCACCTTAAGTTTTATTTCCAGAAAAAGTTGATGTAGTTGATCGATCCTCTTCTAAAATACGGAGTACAGCCAAAAGACTTAACGTAATACTTCCTTATGGACCTGTCTTCAATTAAACTCCAGCTGCTGTTGCAATATTTTTGTTTCGTCTGATTTAAATCATACTTATACAATTGTTTACATTTTCTGAGCTGATGTATGGAATTGAGTAGCTTTTATCGATATGCAGATATGATATTGTAGTGTCAATGACCGGTTACTACGATAAATTAAATTAGAACATATCATTTCATTTCATACTTTATATTTTATTTCATTTGATTTGATGTAAAAACGGTAAATATTTTTCTTTAAAATAAAAGTAAACATTTTCAAGGTCTGTTTCGCAAATGTTCACGTGAAACGTGTTTACGGCAGAAAACTCAACAATTTATGTGACAGACGCGTATGCGGAAAAATATTCTAAAGTCATTCAAACATAATGGCAATAATACCTTCTCATCGGCAGATGTCATCAATTTATGTTTTTCTGTCGGTTTTCTTCCGTCGAGTCACCTTGTTTATAGATTGCATCAATATCAGAATGCTGAATAATCGTTGTCCTATTGAAAAATTAAAAAATTAAAGGATAAAAGTAATTTCATGTCTTCAGATTTGTAAAATAAGCAATAAGTTATTCTAGTTTTGGACTAAATGTGAAAAACGTTTTAATGTTTTTATAATTATATTTTATTTCGCTCGAGTCAGTACATTAGAACCATGAACTAAGAACGTAATTTAATCTATGGGTACATCACAAGGAATTTCATCCAATAAAAGAGCTTTGGCAATGCCATTTAAAATTGGTGTGGCGAATTTTCCAGCGACAGGAATCTTACAGATTATTTCGAATATTGGAAGTATTAACAGTTTATCTATCTTAGTTGATTTGAGGATTTCTCCGGCTTGCACCTGTGCTAAGAATACTCCCACTACAACAAGGGAGGCGATGATCGTTTTAGATAACATAGTAACCTGTAGAGAAAATAAAATGTAAAACGTTACCGTACGTAACACAATAGCTCAGTCATAACAGGAAAGCAAATAAAGAAAATGTAAAAACAATTTAAAATTTAAATTAAAAAGAAAATACCTACCTTATTGAATGGTCAAGATTCGAGGAGAAACTGTTGCGTTGCAATATTTGTTGAGTCGTTTTTATAGGTATAATTTTAAAAAATAAGCGTATTATATTTGAAATATGATGAAATATAATGTCACATTTTCCTTTTCCATGTGTTGCTGATTGCTTTTTTATTATCCGTTTTAAGAGGAAAATAATAAAAAAAATGTTTTTCTGCACCTTTTGAATATCTACGCAAATCAACATCCAATTTAAATAGGTATAATTTATCTCATTTCATGTGAAATAATTATTCATGATCTAATTAAAATCATAATTTTATAAAATTGTTGTGAATCTCGTGTATTCGTAGCTTTGATAGTTAAATAGAACAAAAACCGTATATCGCGAGACACGAATATACAATAATCATTTTTTATCCGCAAAAATGTTGTCACACCTATTTGAATTAAAATGTGTCTATTTTTTAATTCATTTTTAATTAATTAAATTTAAGTTATTCAGATATACACATAATAATGACAAGACTGTAAGATTACATCATTGTACTTTTGGTGCTGGCAGAACACATGCGTCTTCTGAGAAACCAAGAAATTTCCCAACTTCAATTAAAATTGGGGCAGCAACAGGACCAGCAATCGGAATATTACAGATCACTCGGAATATGGGAAGTAACAACGAATTTATGCCTGTTGCTTTAACGATTTCACCAGCACGTACTTGAGCAATTAAAATTCCCACAATGAGAACTGAGAGGACAATCTTCTTCGACATCATGGTTAACTGTTAAAACTGACAAAACGCACTCAAGTCTGGGTATCTATTAAATAAATAGAATTACTTACTCAGTTATTGTATAATATTCTGATGCAAAATATTTTTGAATACGGTACTGAGAGTTCCAAGATAACCCAAAAGTTTGGAGACAAGTTTAAATTGTTGAACGCTCTGCTCGTAATGATGAGCATTAACCTGTACAGATATACCGTTGCGTGATCACGTGTGCTGTCAATTGAATTAATGTTTTCAGGGATACCTTCATTACAATGATTAAAACCTACATGTGTTTACGATTTTTCAATGCCATATGCCGATGACAAATTTTTATGGAAAGTTAATGGAAGAATACCAAAAACAAATAAGCTTACGTAAGCACGTGCACGGATTTGATAACTGCCCACTATTTACCCAATACTTCCAATTACTAGCATCTTTAGGAAATTGGTCTTTTTCAAAATAAAATGAGTTCACCACCACTATTGCAGCCAAAAGTTGGCTACGCTGCCATATCACTTACATGGCGATTGGCGATATTTTTGATGGTGATGAACGGATATCACTTTTATTATTTATTTAAATATCTATTTACAGTGCGCACCATATCTTTGGTCAAGGGTCAAATGTTTTATTTAAAAAAAACTATGCGATTTAGAAGAAAGGTCAAAAACAGCTCCACCTAAAATTTTATGGTGATAGCGCTTGCCTGCATTTCTCAAAAATCAACTAAGTGTCAAATTGCTTCAAAACATCAATACACCCTTAGGCATTGATTATTTTATGGTTTAAATGATTGTTTGGGCAATGGTGACTGCTTGCATCTATGGCATTTTTAGTTTTTCCTACTTTGCGAAGGAAATTGAAGCAATTTGGAACCTGTAAAACAGCAAACTTACAGTACGTTGACTAACTAAGCTGATTGGTTACTCAAGGTAATATGACGTCAGTTCTCATAACCGGAAAGGAAAGATACTTATGTCTAACAAGTAAGGATGTACAACGTGTCCTGAAAGGCAAAATTTCCTGATCTAATTAAAAACAATTTTATAAAATTGTTGTGAATCTTGTGTATAGTTTGGCAATAACAAAAATTCTAAATCGCGAACGCTAGAAAACAAAACAGGAATCTTTTTTTTTTACCCACAAAAATGTAGTACGGTAACATGTATTTGAATTAAAATGTGTCTATTTTTTAATTACGCAGATGTTTATTTAGATATACAAATAATAGTGACAAGACTGTAAGATTACATCATTGTTGCTCTGTTGTGATTTCACATGGTACTTCTGGAAAATCAAGCAATTTTCCAACTTCATTTAAAATTGGGGCAGCAACAGGACCAGCAATCGGAATATTACAGATCACTCGGAATATGGGAAGTAACAACGAATTTATGCCTGTTGCTTTAACGATTTCACCAGCACGTACTTGGGCAATTAAAATTCCCACAATGAGAACCGAGAGGACAATCTTCTTAGACATCATGGTTAACTGTTAAAACTGATAAAACACTTTCAAGTCTGGGTATTTATTAAATAAGTAAAATTACTTACTTACTTGTCAGTTATAATATTTTGATGTAAAATATTTTTGAATACTGAAAGTTCCAAAGTAACTCAAAAGTTCCAATACACGTTGTCGAACGTTCTGCTCGCAATAATGAGCATTAACTTATATAGATACACCGTTGGGTGATCACGTGTGTTGTCAATTGAATTGACATACTTTCATTGCAATTACAATGATTGAAACATACGTGTGTTTACAATTTTTCAATAAAAGATTTGCGCAACCCAACAACCATGAATGTGTCGACAAGTTCATAATCTACCGTAAATAAAAAACAATTTTATAAAATTGTTGTGAATCTCGTGTATAGCTTGGCATAGGATGATTTGATAGTTAAATCGAACAAAAACAGTAAATCGCCAGAGCTTGTGTAGACTATTGTACAGTAATTATTTTTTTTCACACAAAAATATTGTAACATGTATCGTATTTCAATTAAAAACTATTTTTTAATTATGCCAGATATTTATTTAGATATACAAATAATAGTGACAAGACTGTAAGATTACATCATTGTTGCTCTGTATGGATTTCACATGCTACATCTGGGAAATCAAGCAATTTTCCAACTTCATTTAAAATTGGGGCAGCAACAGGACCAGCAATTGGAAGAGTGCAGATGAAGCGGAATATGGGAAGTAACAACGAATCTATGCCTGTTGCTCGAACAATTTCACCAGCACGTACTTGGGCAATTAAAATTCCCACAATGAGAACCGAGAGGGCAATCTTCTTGGACATCATGGTTAACTGTTAAAACTGATAAAACACACTCAAGTTTTGGCACGTATATATTAAATAAGTAAAATCACTTACTCTGTGTAATATTTTGATGTAAAAATATTTGTGAAGACTTAAAATTCCAAGCTAACCCGAAAGTTTGGATACTACACGGTTGAGTTGTTGAACGTTCTGCTACGCAATGATGAGCATTAACTTATATATACACCTTGGGGTGATTACATGCGTTGTTAATCTGCTGTCAATTAAATTGACATCTTCAGGGATAATTTCATTCAAATGATTGGAACCTACGCATGTTTACGACTTTTCAATGTCATATGCAATAACAATTTTTAAAGGAAGTAAATGGAAGAATAACAAAGACAAAATAAGCTTACGTAAGCAAGTGCACGGATTTGATAAATTCTCACTATTCATCCAATTCTATAAATTAATGGAATATTTTGGAATTTGGTCTATTTCTAAATAAAATGAGTTTATCACCATTGCAGTCAAAAGTAGGCTACGCTGCTATATCACTTACATGGCGACTGTTTTTATGGTGATGAATGGGTATCACTTCACCATTACACAGGAACCGATGTCAATGTTATGTTGTGACATGAATTTGGGCAAAACACTAATAAGTTAAAAGTTTACGTAAGCAGCTCATACGATTAGCTCTCCAGTCTCCACTACTTTCAAATTGCAATTACTGTAATATTTTAGAAATTGTGTTTTTTTCTTAATGAGATAAACCATCGTAAATGGAAATAAAAATTTTAATATGAAAAACTAATCACGTAACTGACAAGATGATAATTATAATGGATAATTAAGCAGAACGTCTTGGCGGGCCAATTCTAACAACATAGGATCGTCGAAGAACTTGTTGATGCTCACATCTTCACTTAATCCCTACATTTAAGAAAATAAAAAAAAAAGTTAATTTAGCAGTCAAATTTGTTATCCGATAATATTGTCCACAAACCTTCCTTCGTCGAGTTTTTATCATAAATTCCCTTGCCAAATGAGTGTTCGGTTGTGGTTCGAGTGGTCTAATGACGATACTTTTATCCAATGGATCACCAGGTACAATCTAAAATAAAATATAATAATGGCATTCACAATTAATCACAATTCAAATGCATTGAAAACAAATAAAATTTGATTTACCTGCCAATGATGAAATACAGATAAGCAAAATGCTTGTCCTTGAGTGTGAGTTCTTAAATCAGTTTCAAATCCGAAAGAATCGATAGCAGGAATGAATGCCTTAATCGTGTATAAAGGCGAGCCGGGAACCGGTGCATCTTGAGTTACGTGTCCACTATTATTTAAAAAAAAAAAATACGGAATTAGTAATTAAAATAATATTTGTGTGATGCAATACGACTCACCGTCTTCTTGCTAATACAGTGTACACTGCAGAAACGCAATCAGCAGGAGCTTGAACTTCAACAAAATAGTAGGGTTCCATGAGTCTAGGTGTGGCCATGAGGAAAGCAGAGTACGCAACCCGACGAGCTGTTGGAATGATCTGTCCACCACCTCTATGAATCGATTCGTTGGCAATAACAGCGTCGAGAATTTTAAATTTTACGTTTCTGATAGCTGTAAAAATAAAAATAAATTGTAATTTTTTCGATTTTATGTATTTTACAAGAAAATAAAACTTACGTTCTTCACACAATGGGCCTTCGCGTGTTCCCCACTGAAAACCTTGGACAATATTGTCTTTAACGGAATTTAGAATTGCTTTGTCCACTTCGGATGGCAATGTGTCGTCGACTAAAATGTTTGGGCCGGTAACTTCTGGCCCAAAAGCCCATATGGACCGGGAAGCAAGTAAATCCCAATCGTATTTGGTTTGGAAAAATTCCCCCAATCGCTTTCTATTCCAAGAAATCTGCACAGTTTCGTTTTCGATGTCTTCTGCTAATCCTTTCTCAAGAGGTTCAGCTATCATGGTCAACTTGTTCCTGTTAAAGACATCAAAAATATTTGTTTAATGACACAAAATAAAAGAAATATTTATCCAATTCACTCACTTCTTGTTCGGAGTCTCGGCGAAGCATTTCAGCGATGAAGTTTCGACCACGGTTTCACAAAAACATACAACTGGATCGGCAACTTTAATGTCTACATTGAAAGAAAATTAATATTAACTCTAAAATTTTTAAAATATAACTTAAATGCAATTTACTTACCAATTTCTGAATACATTTTCCTTAAGTCATGCATCACGCAGTCCAAATATAATTCACCAGTCCCCAAAATAATGTGTTCTCCCGATTCTTCAACCTAATTTCAAAAAATTACGTTATTTATCAGAACAAGTTCAATTAGAAAATATTACAAACCTTAGTTTGAACCAATGGATAGCTTTTGTTAACTTTCCGTAACCCATCTAACATTTTCGGCAGTTCTGATGGATTTACTGGCTCGACTGCAATCTTTATGACCGACTGCGTATTAAATTTCAATGGTCTGAAGATGTATATCTAAATAAAAATTAAATTAAATCGCAATGGGTTAAAAAATGACAAAAATAAGTAAACAGGATATTAAATTACCTCATCATGTGGTGATACATCTGTAATGGTCGAAGATTTAACAATTGGTTGATCGATACCTTCAATTAGTACCCAATTTCCTGCAGGAACACGGTTTACTTCAATTTTGTACCTAAATATAACAAATAATATGAATGATGATTAAGTGCTTAATTTTTAACAAAAATAGGGAAAAAAAACAAACCTGGCTTCATTAATCCAGAGTCTACCAACAGTCACTATACGTGCATCCTCTTCATCTTGTAAAGTATACGATTCTCCCAAAATTCGCACGTCTTGATTTGCTTGGAGTGTTCCAGACATTATACGGCCAAACACATGAAAACATGTGGCATCGAGTGTAGGATATTGTTTTGTCGTGTTAATCATCAAGGGTCCCTTAAAGGAAAAAAAAATTTTTTTTTAAATTTTAATTTTCATTCATTTTTAAAATTCTTATTGCTCAAAAAAACAAAACAAAACAACAATTACCTCCATGTCGCATTCAGTCATAGCTTCGGCTAATTCCGAATCTGCAGGTCCAGAATAAACATGCTCGACTTTATTTCTCGCATTACTTGCTGGTGATGGTACGTGTTGAACGCACATATCGACAAAGCCTTCATAAAAATAAAATTTGCAATTAGTTTTTTCTTGGTTTATATTTTTTTTTTAAATTTTACCATTAAAGTCGCCAAGAAAACGACTACAGATGAGACGGAGGAGTGGCCGTATATTCATTTTCATTTCTTCTTTCGATAAATGGACACCCAATTCATCTAAAATTCTCGGCAAACTCGCATCCACATCGCCAACCACTTGAGCGAAAAGTTTATACAGTGGCTCCAAAATAAATTCGACAAAACTACGCTGAGCAGTGCCATGTGGCGGCTTCTTAGTAAATTTACGCCTAAAATAAAAAATAAAATATTTAAACACGATATTAAGAAGTCAAGAATTATAAAATTACGTGTTGTTGTTGAAGTAAATGTCACCCCATAATCGCCGTGAAAATTCGTTTATACTAATTCCTCCATGCAACTGGCTGTAAATATTTGCAAACGACTTCAAAGTAAAGCAAATGTTGTATTGTGAGCTCGCAAAACAAACGTTGCCAAGCAATGGTGATACGACATGTTTGTCACTTTCTTCGGAGTACAAACTGAAAAAATAAATAAGAATTTTAATATTAAAAGATTTTTTTTTAAAAAAAATACAATAAAATTCACCTTAATAATCCGTTAATTTCCTCGATAATGTGTCGCAACTTGTAGTAAGCATCTTGTGGTGGAAGTTTCAATTCCAGAACGAGTCGATCAATTTTATTGATGCAAACTGTTATCGCCATTCGTTCCTGAACGGCATGTTTCAACAGTCGTTCAGTGTTTAACATTACCTGCGTAACAAAAATTAAAATTATATTAACAAATGTTTAAATTCGAAAAATTTAATGCGTAACATACTCCTTCTGCTGCATCGATGAACAAAACAATTCCATCACACAGTCTCATGGCTGCTGTTACTTCGTCGGAAAAATTCACATGACCTACAAAAATAATTATTTTATAAATTTTATCCAATTAATAAAAAAAAATTGTATAAACTTACCACAAGTGTCAAAAATATTCATTAAAAATGATTTGTTCCTTATGTCTTGCAATACTAAGGTGACTGGCATGGATTTAATGCTGACGCCTCTTTCTTGTTCAGTAAAAAGAGTATCTGTATAACGCAGCTGCAAATAAAAGGATATAAAATAAATAACTACTCAAAATGTAAGCAATAATAAAATTTACATTTTTGTCTTCATTCTGCTGCAATTCTGGATGGGTTTGTTGCATTAAACAGTCTACAAAAGTAGTCTGCAAGAAAAAAAATAAGATTTAATCATATATCACATTTGAACTTGAATGAAGAAATTACTTTTCCATGATGAAGATGACCGATCAACGCTACATTCCTGATTAAATCGGTGTTGTCCATGAGATCAGCTAAAAATCTACAGAAAAATTCATCATATTAAATTAAATTAGTAATTTTAGTTATTTATTAAACTTACTCTGTATCGTAAACTGTAACGGGTAAATCCTGTTCGGCCACACAAAACTTTTTGTTCTTTATGGGAGCAATAATCGGTTCTAAAAAATAATTTTATAGATTAACACAAAATAAATTCAAATAAATTCAAATCAATAAACTTACGTGATAAAGCTTGTGTGTCTTCTTCGTGAACGATGGTCTCTACATCTGGGCCATAAACTTCTTCCGCTGTCGGGTAATACTTTTTATCTTCGTGCAAGACAACTTGTAGCTGTGGACCCTCTTCTTCGTCGCGGTCTTCCTCCATTTCTTCTTCGGCCTGTTAATTATTTTATTTTATTAAATCTATGCATTTATGTGATAACTTAAATGTTTATTCACCTCAGCCACATCTTGTTCTTCGTTATCCCGGCGATCAAACTGTTCGTCGTCTTCATCATCGTCACTCTCCAATTCAGGGCCGATATAATTGCCGAATTCGTCATAAATGTCGATATCCATAGTGGTTAGTTCTGTGTCGATAATATTAACAGTATAATTAACTTAAAATTGTATACGAGTATTACTTAATGCCGTTCAAATGCAGTTATTTCGTGAATCTTACCTGTTTTCAAGACAAGGGGCACCAAACAAACGCCGGAGCAGGAACGCGTGTTTTACGTATAAGATTTAGGCGCAACCTTGCGGCAAATGCTGAAAGGTTTGCACAACTAACAACAACTAGCAGTGAAGTTTCCAAGGGGACAGCGCGGTAAATACGAATTTCTTTTCAATATCTTGTATCAAAAAATTATTTTCTTGAAACCAAATTAAAATTGAAGGCACAAAAATAATGCCATTTATCTACTTCGTTATTCCAAATCAAATTATCTAAGTTTTCAACTCTTGACTGATCTATATGTTAAATGCTGAAGGTAAATTATACGCTGTCTATTGCTACTCATGAAAAACCGATTAAAAGTAAATAAAAACTACAGTCCATGAAAAGTTAAATAACGTGGCATTACAACTGTTGTCATTTTATCTATACATTTTTTGAAAAAAAAAATTAAAGGAAATAATTTTAATTCCCTTCCATTTTATCCACCATTTTATT
The DNA here is from genome assembly GCA_034695885.1 of Geophilus flavus. Classification (NCBI taxonomy): domain Eukaryota; kingdom Metazoa; phylum Arthropoda; class Chilopoda; order Geophilomorpha; family Geophilidae; genus Geophilus; species Geophilus flavus. Next base: position 18,594 of record JAQFZO010000036.1, read on the forward strand.
TTATACTTTCCTTATTTGCAATTTTTTGTTATAAAAAATTTTCCACATGGAAAATTTTAAAAATTTAATACACCAGTAATAAAAATACTTTATTTAAAAATTTTAATTTTAAATAAAGTGGATTCTTGTTTTAAATATTAAGTACGTGTGAATATTTTAGTTACGGTATAATCAAAATTCAATTTTATTATCAATTTACCGAAAATACAAAAATTTACAGTGGTCAATTTTAATACGTGACTGGTCATTTACTCTTATTTTCCTACAGTCTGTTATTGGCTGATTGTGTCGTATTTTAGCCCCTCCCAATCAGACTTTATTGCGTCATACAGTATTTTGAAAACAAAAGTGAAAAAATAAATAAAGATTAAGGTAAATGATATAATAATATGACGCAAAAACACGTCACTTCAGAAAGACTAAGGTGAAGTAAAAATAAGAAAGTATAGTTTGATTGGGAGGAGCTAAATCACGACACGTGATCACAATCGGACAATAATTGACTGTAGAAAGATAAGAATAAAAATTAGTAATAATTCATTAATTTTTTCAAACTAATGCACCTGCAGTATAGCTATTTTTTAAAAATAAAAATATTTTTTAAAATAGTAATATGAGCAAAAGAGATAAAAACAACCAGGAAAACCATTAGCCTTGAACTTACTGTGACGAGTGATGACAGCTGCTCACATGTACCGTATAGTTTTGACGCACAAGTCAGAATTATTTAGCCTTGATTATAAATACAGTAAACAAATTAACGAAACAAGGAAAGTAAAAAGGTGATAAATTTTAAATGTGAAAAGTTGAAATCACTACCGTAATTCCAATTTCAAATTAAAAAAAAATTAAAATTAAAATTAAATAAAATTAACACATTTTTATGTTTTTTTACCACGCCCCAGTTGACTAATCCTTTGCTGTTTGTTTTCCGGCGCTGAAACGAGAAATTGCATTGTGTTTTTGATGTTCCAGGTGCGAGTTCTGTCTTTGACTTAAACGTCCTTTGGCGCGGCAGTGGAAAAACCTAAGAGGCAAATAGTAAAGGAAAACGTAAAAATTACAATTAATATTTAATTTTATAAATTAGAGCTAAGGGAGATGTATCGTTTATTATTACGTGCCGTCAATTCTCGGGCAAACCGTTTAATCCGGCATAACTTCTGGATCCTTAGGAGCCAGAAAATCCCAAGATAACTTACGGTATAATTCCATTTAAGGTTCCATTCTAGCTGGTTCTAAAAAAAACCGTTTTAACATTTACGGAAAATGATGGAGCAATTCAATTTTTTTAACGTACGCATGTGATGATAAAAAATCCTCGACACAACTTTTAACTTGCCAATCATCAAACTAACAAAATTAATATAATAAGGCGATAAATTGGTCCAATTTACAATTGGTTAGTGACGAATAAGGAAAATATTTTTACCATTTACTCAAAAGAAAGAAACAAACAATAATTTGCTGTTATTTTGTTGACATAAATGTCAGAAATAATTTTGAAGCTGTATAATTTAACTAACTTATTTCAGTTTTGCAATGTTATACATTAAGTCATCAAGCATTGTCTATGCAGATGGTGAACGACGCACTCAGAAATCAATATAAAAGCGAGAGCAAACTTGATCATTTTAATCTCTTTGCAAATTTTGGATAGATATCGATACCCAGGTACTAAAACAATTTCCTATTTCTGTAGATTCAATGTATTTGTATTGCACATATGAATAATTTTCAATTTTGTTATAGTTGCCCCAGTCCATTCATCATGTTGTCTAAGATTACTGTTTTCGTCTTTCTTATCGCGGGAATTTTGATTGCCAACGTCCACGCTGGTGAAATCATCAAGATGACGCACATTGACGAAATTTTAATTCCGTTATACAGTGCTATCTGCCACATTCCGATTGCAGGAGGCGTCGCAGGCCCCATTTTGAACGAAGTGGCGAAATTATTGGAGTTCAGCAGACTTCCGTGTCCCGTCGATGGGACCGCAGAATAAGTCATGTAATTTAAAGATGTGAGAAACGAATAAATTTGCACACAAATTATGCAGTCTGTACTCGGTAGCCTTCACTTCACAATCGGTGACAGTATACGTAAATGACAGATTAGTTACGGTGGCAGTGGTAACATTGCAGAGAAGTCCGCTTTTTACACAAACAGGGGCAAATAGAAGCAGAAAATTTTCTCATATGCGTTATGCTGTAAAGTTTACAACATAACGATCTTAAACTCACCTATGTTTAGTTTACATGTGTAAAACCGCAGTTTTAATTAAAAAATTTAAACAAGACAACAATACAAATTTGTTACGTAAAAATGCTTTCAAAACCTTCATAGCTATTTGACCCAGTATAATGGTTTAAAAATCACAAATAAAGAGAATCCTTGAAAAATATATTTGTAAAAAATATCCTTGATATTTTTCCTTCTCATCCCACCCGTACAACGCATTCATGACACCGAATAATCGAACAGGAACAAAGTAATTGTGACGTAAATTTAGAGGTACGTGTTTTGTTTATTTATAATTCTGTGCTAAATTATTAATTAATGAAATTAAACTAAAATTAACCAGTTATAAATACGACTGGATAAGAAATTCCTTAAAATTGCTGAAATCTAGACCTTGACATCATACAAATCAAAAAACTTTAAATTTGTTTTGTGTTATTATGATTCGGTGAAAACATGTTTTCGACATTGTGAGCACATTCGGGCATCAAGTGTTTGTACAATGGACGGCAATAAATCTGCCAGAAGTGTCTATTTTATGCATGGAATGAAAATTCTATAAGTACCCCGCGCTGCAATTATGAAATTTAGTGCTTTCACGACACAGTAGTGCAAGTTTCGAAAGGCTCCGATTAACCCTTGAGAGCAACAGAAATTATTCACTCGCGAAACCAGTCCTGATATAACTTAAAGGTAATTATTAATATGTAAAAAAATATATATATAGAATTTCTTAAATTCCATAAAATTTGGGTTAGGTGTAAGAATTATAAAAGATTTTAATTTGTAAGATTTCTCAGATTTCTCATTGTGCTCGCAATGCGCCGCTTGAATGACATTAATGATAAACAATTTTTTTTTTCAGCCATCATGATCAAATTTGTTGCTGTTGCGATTTTTCTGGCATTGTGTGTCGATCAAGTTACTGCTGGATCTGAAGGTGGCGGTTTATTGAGCTTTCTGAATCTGAACTCAATATTAGAGCCGATATTCGAAATTCTCGGCATGCTTTGCAAGCTACCAATTGCGGGTCCAGTTCTTGCAGCTCTTTTAAACCCGACAATTCAAGTACTCTTTGGCATCCCATTTTGCATATCCAAATAAATTCAAAAATGTTTTCGACTGTTTTAAACAGTAAATTGTACTAAAAAAAATAAAAACAGCAACCAACAAAATAATATTTTGATTTTGTTATTTTCGTTTCAAAAATTTCATTAAAACCTAAACTACTTTGATTAACAAAACATTGAGTCAACTGTTAGTATTGATGTTATCAATTCCCGAAGAGCGACAAGTGAATGGTTTCAACTATTTTAATTAATCAATAATTAAATTTAAACCGACTCATTACTCCAAATGATGATAAATATTAAAATAAAATAAAACCTGTTAAGCTTTAAAATAATTTCATCTAGCTAATCTATACACATGTATGAACATCATCCAAAAGAAACTCTTCCAAATATTTTTTTTTTCAAATATTTTATATGAAAGTTGTTTCAATCTAGTAGCATCTATCTTGAAAAAAAACAAGTATTTTTAATGCGTATCAACTTTAGCTCCTCCCAGAAGGTTGGAATCAACTGTATTTGACGAGGAATGTCAGCTTTTGAACAATGACGATAGCACGCGTGGATTTTGCCATATGGGTATTATTGTGATTTTATCATGTTGGTGGGAGGATCCACAGTTGCCCGATGTATGATGGTCGAGAGGAGTAATTGCCCGTTGTTTCAAAGATGGGATTCTGTAATCACTATAAGCTATAAAGAGAAAATGATCTGTACCCTACTTTGTTTATCAGATTAAATTACCGTACTTGAGTTTTTTTATGAATACTAGCACGATGTGTTTCGTTGAAAACTAGAGGCGGATTACAATACACAGTCATCACACGTGGTCAACAAATATAATATTTGCTTTGATTTGGCAAAAGAAATCTCACACATAAAATGCAGCAGGAAAAACTATTGTTGGAAATGAAGTGATACGATTGCAATAACTTAATTTTATGACATAATAAACACAGATGACATCATCGGAGCAACAAAGATTGGTCAACTTTTAACTCCGATATTTCGTGTGTTATCGGTAGTCGGTACTATCAATAAAATTTAAAAAAGAAATATTCATTATCACATACGCATACATACAACTCCAAAAATTGAATGTGCCTACAGTATGACGTATGTCATACGGTACACGAAAAAAATTCAAAACAAAATTTCAAGGGTTTTTTTTATTTTTTACCAAAGGTAACCTTGCATTTTACCCTTATTTCAGCAGCAATACATTTTTGTATGTCAATGTGTTTACCTCTTGCACTCGTTATGTAATTTGTTTCCTTTTGAGATTCGTAAACAACATTATTTTGAATACTAATAAATAATTCATAGATAAATGAACGACTGTTTAGTTAGCCATCGTCTTTTGATAAAACTCCAAATCCTAAGTTGTAGTTCTTATTAGTTGCAAGATAAAATAGGAGACCAGTGGGCCTTATCACACCTTGTCTCAGCCAACAGTGCAGGAGAACAGATTGAAAACGAGACCAATTGCGTAGTCCTGGTCCTGGTCGTTACTTTCCCATTGGTCCCGTTCTGACCCGACAATCGTAAAAATTTCGTTGCTAGCTTCATAAATCCTACGAAATTCTCCAAAAATCATTGGGAGAAGGAGGGGGGGGGGAGGCGCTAGAATTGGAGCAACACGGAATTGGAGTAACCGGGAATTGGGGCGACTATTTTAATCAATGAGGGGCGCGAAAAATATACTGTAACAGCAAAATGATCAAAATTGCGGAATTACGAAATGTGGGATTAAGGATCGATTCTGTGTTTTCAATGTTTTTCGGGTAGATTTCCACGTTGACTCATGGCTTTTGCTTGGAAGTGCTGTCTCACGTTCACGCAAGAGCTTCTGATTCTCATACTGGGAGTTTCAAGAGCCATGAGATCCGAAAAAAAGATCGACGACGGTTCTCAAAAGGACTTTTACATCAAAATTTTATTTTAGACAGCAGTAAGACCGTTCATCAACAAACGGACTGCTTAAACAAAATATTAAGTCATTGAACCAAAACTGTTGCAATTAACTTGCCGAAGTAGTGCCGGTAATTGCTGAAACATTCAAAAACATCACATTCAAAACAAAAACTTCCACACTCAGTGTGTCAATAGAAAATGTAAGGTGTAAAAAAACAATAACAAAAACAAAATTGTTTTGCAATGCAAAACAAAACATAATGCGCACTTCACAATTCACATAGGGAATTCTAATACACACACTTTACTGTACATTTAGAAGTAATAAAATAATGTTAAAGCTTCCAAAGACTTGTCAACGTCGTCTATATATATGCACACTATTGTCAATCCAATAGCATTGACACACTTTCTTCGTGCCGCATATGTTAACACAATTTCTCTTTTGACATGTGTCTAGCTGTACGCCCACGGTTCAAAAGTGGCGTTTAAAAGTCGAAAAACATCTTCATTTAGAAAGAATATTGTTAATTAAACATTAAATAAACTAAACTTTTGTTAGATTGCACCTAACTTGCGTAACGTGTTGTTATATTTAAAGCACTAGGAATGCATATCAAATGATTGAGTATTGTATTTGGCTGACTCAATGTGACAAAAATACGGAAGTGATAGATGTTTATAAAAAAAACAACTTATTTACCTATTTTTAAAAAAAATTCTATCACGTGGTTGCGTACAATTTGCTACAGTATATAAATGACAACGAGCACTGCGATCAAACCTCATTGGCATAGACAGATCGCAAAGAATTCTCGACTCTGTTTGCAGACTACTGGTATATCACAAAAGGTAATAGCACTTCGAAACTAATATAGATTAAAATTAAATCTAATGATTGACAAACTTACTTACAGTAGAAATGATATTTTTTCTTAAAATTGTTAGCAGTGTATAATCTTTTCTCTTTTTTGAATATATTTTTCAGCAAAGATGTTTAAGACTCTTATCTTCGTCGCCGTACTTGTTTTGGCACTATGCGTGGATAAAGCAGAAGCTGGAGACATGCTTACAGGGCTTTTATGCCCACTTGTGGACTTCATCGAATCTTTACCAATATTAGGAGGCTTAGCTAAAGGCGTGATAGATTTATTGGGTCTGACGTGTGAGAGTCCTCAGTAATGGTTACTTCACCAAACGTTGTACGGAATGTAAAAGATAAATTTTTAATGTTAAAAAATGATGATCAAATAAATACTTTTTCTTGAAATGCGAATTATTCTAATAGAATACACACAAATACTGACACAATGTTTTACAAGTATAAATTAATATAAAAAAACTGATAACTTTTTTTACTAATCATACAAAACAACAATAGCAAGGAAACACTAGAATTAGGTCAACACAAGGCCCTAAATTGCGTTTAAATTACTGAGTTTTTAACAACTACGGTATATAAAACATCGAATGCTTCAACGAGTGATGCACAAACATGAGTAATAACCAAGTGTTGATTAGCTTTACAAAAATCTAAATTTATGCAATTGTTCATTTATAAACAGCATCGAGGAATGTGTGAAAACTGAATTGCCATTTGATTGAAACAAATAAATGTATTTTTTCTAAACTTGACCTTATGACGTACTGTGCACTGCAAAGCACATCTGGCAAAGTTACGACATTCAGCAATAAACTCAGCGTATGAGTAATCCGATCTCCCCACCCGCTCCCAACCCCAACGCCCTCGAGTGGCGAAGAGGGTCTGCAACGCTGATTAGTGTATGGGACTGTAGAGCCCTTTTACAGGAAACTGAAATCACATTTCACTGAACCTTTAGAAATTTTTAAATGCTAAATTGAAACACAATTACAAATGTAATTCAAAAATGAACCCTTATGTAAAAATTAAAACACCTAATTTTCGACAGATATTTTTGATGGAAGGAATTTCAGTCTTGATGACTCGATTATACAGTATAATCGACCTAATCCTGATGCAAACAGTTTACCTGCTAAGTCCTGGCGTAGGATTTAAGTCTACAGTACCTAGTTTTAAAATAAATTTTGTAATGGAACAATTAAATGGATTATAAGAATGATCGGGGATCTAATTTATTTTGATTGTTTTCCCTAACCTTGCATTTCACTATAAAATGGATTAATTGTCTAATTTCTATCGAAATCTATATCCGTTTCACATTCATCATAGCAGTTAAGGCCCTCCCACAAATGAAATAGGTATAGACGTGGCTTTTGTCTCACCATCCAAAGCAGTGACAATGCCCAATGGTTATATTAAGCAAATCTGATGACGCTAATTAATTTCAACATCTTTGGAAGGAAATTTCTGTTATGAAAATTTACCTCTTTCTATTTTCGAGTCTCTATATAAAGGCATTGACTGTTGTAAGTTGTAGCAGTGCAATAATTTTTCGGGTTTAGTGCGGTAGCCGATAAAGTTACATTTGTAATTGTTCAGCAAGGTTTCGACCGAAATTCCTGGTGTAAGTACTGAAAGCAAGCTTGTCAAATGTGAAAAAAAAAAACTATTTTACCGTTCATTCTTACACTTTTCTTTATGAATTGTTGACTTGTCATTTATCTTGAATGTTTTCGGCTTGTTTCATTCGGTTTTAGTTTCAAACTTTGTAAACGTGCACTCTTAAAAAAGTTTGGTTGACTGAGAGACAACCAATAGTTTTAATACCAAACTCAGTTTTTCGTTGTATTAACTATAATTTGGTACACTTTTACTTTAGATGGGTGATTAATTTAATTAGCTTACCCAGTTGTCCTCTATTCAACTCATATTTGGTTTGGCTCAACTAAACCGTTTTTAGAATGTTCTAACTTATAATGATTACTTTGTACTGTACATCTGTATGCAAAATCAACTTTTAATTGATTACGGTAATTATTTTGTTTATTTGTTTGTTTATTCATATCTGTAGGTTTAAACGATGATTCGCAATTTGATTTTTCTGTTTATCGTCATAATTGCCCTCGCTGTGAACCAAGCGGAAGGTGGCGAGATACTTTCCTTGATAGAAGATGTACTGGGTCTTGGAACTGGAAAGACTTCGAAGAGCAGAGGAAAATAATAAAATAATGTGAAATAAAAAGAAATGGATTAATAAATTATGATTAATTAATTAATTCGTCAACAACCGCAAGTTTATTCATTACAAAATTATTTCTTATTGTTTAAAAAAAACTCAGATGAAGACATCAACTGTAAAAAAAACTATGAAATTTGGACACTAAATATTGCTTGCTGCAATACAGCAATTTGGAAGCATCTTGAGCAAGCAGACATCTCTCAAAAAGTAAAAATAAAGTTTTTACAACATTCTAAAACCGGACTTTATTATCAACATTAGTTTTCCACATTGTTTCCTTAAATCGACGCTAGATGTCAGCATCGATTAATGAGTATATCAATTGAGGTACTAATGGGAGCAATATGGGAGTAAAGTTATAATTTAAATGTGTCAAGCATCAAAATAATAAATTACTTAAATTTATCGTTATCTTTGTCTTCATCTTTTGCGGATAAATAAAGTTTTTATTAAAAATCTTTTGTAATAGCCATTATCATCTTTTGATCAAGTAAGCAACTATCGCAGTCGGACATTTATAAGTTAGCAGTGGACCCGTAAAAAAAGTTACAAAAATAATTCTGAGAACCAAAATTAATAAAAATTACACATTTATGTCGATAGAGGCAGTCCACATTTCCAGAAATTCCAATTATCTCCACCAGATGATGATACCGATTGAGAAATAAGTCGCAAAAGTTCCTGTTTCTAAGCACATGTAATCTATTGTATTAAAATTGGTGACGCAGGTGTCGTAGAATCGTACCGTATTCGATTATTCATCTAGATATTTCAAACTCGACTTCTGTTCTTAATCACTTTTACAAAAAAAAATATTCAAAAATAAAAAGTAAATTATAAAATATAAAAACATTAAAAACCATGGAATAAAGGATCAATTACTACTAACTAGTGCTTTTCTGGTTATCGACTTAAATTTACTAATATATCAATTCCAAAATTAAAAAAAAAATTAAAAATTTAAACCGAAATTTCCTACTTTCTCCCACCTGCATGATGTCGTTCTTTATTTTAATTTTATAGGTACACTTTAATGATCATGTAATCATTACTTAATTAGCCTACTTATATAGAAACTGAAGATTAAAGCAGAACTGTTCTGATAGTAATAACTATAGTTTTCGGGCATATTCTAGAACCCATACTTATTAAATAGACATCAAAAGGTGATGTAAACAAAATGACTACGCAGTAAAATCACATATTCATATTATACCGTAAAGTTGAGCGTACTACTGAACAGGTGCCTAATCGATTGCGTTCGGTTTAAGACGGTTGACTGTCATGGCATTGATCGATGATCGTCAATACACTTAATCGTCAATCTTAAATACATGAATAAAATTTATCAGACTCTTCTTTGCTCAACTGATTACATCATTAAAAAGTACTTAATTCATTTTCCTTGGATCTACAGTATATAAAGTACCAGACTCGTTTAACTCTTTCCATTCGCAAAACAACACAAATTTGTGTCGAGCAAGTCAGGTAAGATTTTCTTTATCAAACCTTTATAATCGACTGAACTTTTAGTCATTACAGATTGTAATCATGAGTAAATGGTCATTCCTTGCATCGGTGATCGTCATTACCACACTTCTATCTCCAATTAACGCTGGAGACTTTATCGGGGACAGTACGGATCTAGTCGAAGACTTTGTGCGACCCTTATTTGCTGTGCTATGTCAGATACCGGTGGCCGGGAATTACATCGCAACAGCTGTCAACAGTTTGGCCTTTGCGATGGGATCGAGCAGACCGATTTGTTTGTAATACCAACCGTTTGACGATTCACTACTCGATTTAAATTTTGTTTTGTGGAATATAGGAATAAACAAAGTTAAATAACGCAATGTTCAGGTTTATTGGAAAATTTTAAATTGATTACTGAGATACTGACAACGTATTAATCAAATTTTTAGCCTTCATTTCACGTAACAAAAGTCTACGTGACCGAGAACAGCCAATGGTGTAATCCATTTCCAATTCCAACCAGTTCACCTTAAAAGTTTCCCTCCTTTTTTTCCTTGATAAACACCCACACGCGTTAATAAAAGAACTTCCCAAATCACAGCGTTAAATCGGTAAAGTCAGAAACGTTAAAAAGTGGAACAGGATGAAAAGTCTCATCCAAATCACAAACATCAACATCCTAGCTTAGATTTTGTAAACAAGGGTTTTTTCCATGCAAGACTCATTTGTTTACGTCGACTACCATCAATTAATAAGTGTGTCAATATCAAATTTATTTTTTATTTACCCATTTTTTGAAAATGGATCATCATGACACGAATGAGCAATCTGTTCTTCTGACAATTATGATTCACACAGCATAATTTGTCACTTTATTATAAAAGTGCAGTTATTTCGCTACAACTTTATTATTACTGTTGGATTTCGTTGCCGTATCGCATCTCAGGAATATCGAGGAACGATTTTTCATTGTTTTTTTCAATTTGATTTGTCAACGGTAAGGATCTCGGAATCTAGAATTTATTTTCCCAAACGGTTTTACCTGTGCATCCCGTTATTTTGACACTGATTTATTTAAATTTGAATTTTTAGATCGCAATGACCAAGTTTTATTTTGCCGTGTTTGTAATTGCAATTAGCGTTGCCCTTCTTACGACTCCGGCAAATGCTGGCGAGGAGATAAAAACGATGGAAGATGTGGTAGAAAAGATTATCAAACCTTTTCTGAAATTGATTTGCTGGTTGCCTCTCACCCCGGATATATTTAACACGATTTCCAATATTCTTGGGCTGCCCGAACCGTTGTGTGACGTCAAAGAGATAGAGTAACTCAAAGTACAATTTATATCACGATTTGTTACCGTACTTAAATGAATCTAACGCGTAAACTAAAGTTAAACTGTAAATGTAATAATAAAGAAAATTTTGTTATAATTTGTAATTGTAATAGCCTGCTTTTAAATATGTTTCATTTGCATATACTGAAATTCATCATTTACATGTAATGTAAGAAATATAAAAAAAATAATAAAATTTAATATTTTTCCTGCCAATGTGCCGTGGCTCATTATTAAACACAAAAAATGTTCTATTCACAGTCACACATTACTTATATAGGCCACAAAATATACTTACTGTCATGAATTTGTAATTGTATTTAACATGAGTTTGTGTGTAAGAATTAAGCCCTGAATTATTTTTTAATGGTTAAAGTCACTCGAAACCAATTCATCTCCCACCTCGAATGTTTTCCTGTTGTTCTTTCTCGCAAACGCCCACACAAATTCCAGAATTTCCAAAGCGCATTATTACAATGACAAGTTTATAAACTTAGAACAAAGTAAACCAGAATAACAATATTTCTTAGCAAAAAAATATCTTCGAAAAGGCCTCGTTTATTATTTCATCAATAAAAATTGTCAGCGCTTCAGTAAAGACAGAAAGTGTGAAACTATTGGCTGAATACCACCAAACCTGTAATCTTAAGTTAATGAACTGTATGTCTCCCTAGAATTAATAAACAATACATCATGGACGAATACCGTATAAGTTACGAAATTCTCAATTCTTTATAAAACATTCAAATAAAAAATGTGCACGTTTAATTTTACTGCTACTTCCTCATGAAGATGCATCTGTTGTTTTCGCGTCATCGCAATAAATTTGGAATGCCAATAAATTTTTTTAAAAAAACAGATGTTGCACCAACCAGACTTGAGGCACGTTTGTCTAATTTGTAATAAAATAAACTGAAGGAATTCTTGCATGTTAGTCGATACAATTTTTAAGAATAAGAAGGAATAAAAAAGGCGCGAAATTGTACAATTTTAAAATTTGTTATTTCATTTATAAATGATTAATTTTTTTAAAAATTATAATTTAAAACGAAAACTGGCTTCTCATTTAGACATTCATCTTTAAACGATGGAAAAAATCTTCAACCGCATACAGCTCCCAGTTTGAGGCCATCATCCAGGTGCAATAACAATTACCGGTACTTACAAATAAATACTCATGGAAACTTCCTCATATTAGGCTCTATCTGTCGACAAACAATCAAACTACTCCCGACCAAAGTAAAATATGAGTAATGCCCGGAGTGATGTCACTGGACATGAAAGCATTGATCCCGTTGAAACTATCTTCCTATATAACACAAAATAACAAGAGACAAAGAGCATCCTTCCATCCAATTTATACTATAAAATTTAACGTAAAGATACGTGATCTTCCTCATTTTGTGCCCTCCATCAACATCGTGCCCTTAAAAAATAAATTCTTTCAATAATTTACAGACATGAAATTTTACTTTAGTTTCATTTATATACGTATTCGGTTGATCATAAAATTGCAATTTTGAATGACAACTCTTATTGTACACTGCACTTCACGGAAACTGACGATGAAGGTGATTTTGTTCAATTTGGAAAAATTGCAAACATAAAAAATTTAATATTAAAAATTTCGAAATGAAAAAAATTATTGCCTACTGCTAATTATCCGATCAAGTCATAGGAAGAGACTCAAAACATACTTTAAAAGAACCCAAGCAGCCAATAAGCGCGTTTTTGTTGTTAAAAAATAGAAAATAAACACCGTGATTGCAAAATCTAACGAATGACAAATTTTTAAAATCTGGGAATAGGTAAACAACCTGTGTTTATAGAGGTAAATAACTCATACCCAATTATTGAAATAAAAGAGACAAAAATTTGTCATCAAATGAGTCAGGAATTACTGTGAACTCTGGTGTTGTGGGTAAACAAGTATTTGGTATATATAGGGGTAATGATGAGCAGGAGTAGTAGAAAGGTAATCAGATCGCAGATCAGATTGAGACCAGTTTCAGTAGCGGTGCAATTTCAAGAGTCATCTTCCTTCACAGGTATGTACTGTATTTTTCGAGCAAATTTCATTTCATATTTGTAATATCAGTCCCGTTAGTTAATTTCAACTGTTTATTCAGTAGATTAAGAATTTAAGAAATGGAAGCAAAATTTATATTCAGTTCAGTCGTGTTGCTGTCACTTTTCATTGGATGCGCAAACGCTGGAGAATCGATCTTGGAGATTGTTGAAAAACTTGGCGAACACATCATAAGGCCGTTATCATCGCTTCTTTGTCAATACGACTTCGTTAGAATCAATGCGAATGAATTTTCGACATTTTTTAGTTTGCCCGAACCGATTTGTGCAAATTATGTTACTACAGAGAAGAGCGGATAATTGTCCCAAAAAGTGTTATTAAGTGTGCAAATTGTAATCATTTTTTTAAAACGTTTTATAAGAAATAAAAAAAAATTATGCATTTAATCAGCATAAACTGAAAATATTCGAGTGACTCCTAGTAAAAGTTATTTTTCCTTATGAACACGGATGCGAATTGTTACTCATCTCGCCCACGCCAGGCTGTTGTCGCGACTCACTGTCAAAACTGTCAATAACATTACAACTCCGCCCCTATTTTCTAATTCCTAAGGTAATTGGCTAGTCTCTTAAAGGTATCGTTTTCAAACGAACTAGCTTCGCCCATACGCTGGCTTTCCTTCATATCACTTCCTTATTGCTTCTCATTCATTCATCCTATTTAACAGCAACATGTTCTACAAAACACGTGATCCAAAGTTTTTACAATACAATTATATTATGCAATTAACTGCTCCATCACACGTTATTGCAAGAGGGTAGATGCACTGTAAGATCTAATTTTGTATTTAAAACGATTCGATAAATAAAAATTTCATAAAAAGATTCATAAATGTGCCTCAATTGCTAGAAATGCCCAATGTTTAGGCCCAAACAATCTCCCTCAATAAGTCACAACCAAATAAAATTTACGTACTTTACTTTACTTCAAAATTAAACTGAACGGTAGCAAGACCAGATAAATTAATTTATTAACGTACTGGAACAAGTGGATTATATTTTTCCTTTTTGTTACTTTATTGCTTATCTTTATGCCATAATTACCAAAAAAAATAATAAAGTAATAAATTATTAATTTATTACTTTTTTTTGGCAATCATGGCATTGAAAATTACAAATTATGCTCACGGCTGGAACCCAAGTAATTGGGTTCAAAAAATTTATCTTTAATTTTTGGAATATCGTATTCGAGTTGAGATCTTTTAGGAACACGTCATATTGGAATGGGACTCACATCTGAACATACAATGGCTTTAAAATTATGTGAATTCTTCCCCATCACAGTTCGCCATGACAAATTTCGTCAATCAACTCACGATCGCACGCACGTGGAGAAATAGATAATACAATGAAATATTTTTTTTACCCGTTGCCTTGGCATTCATTCATCAAACAGAACTAACGCAATAGGAAAAAAAGTAATAAAAAAACGACAAAAACATGATAACAAACAACTTATTTTCACCACTAGGTTTTCGGGGCAGGTCTTGATGTATAAAAAGCGAGTTTTAGTCATAACAAGTCCACAATTTCCAATTTGTGTCATTTAGTAACACAAGATTACAATCAAGGTAAGAATCAACGCGTCCACATAATGCTCATAAGCACAACTATTTCCATATCCCAAAAAGAAAATTAATTGTATTTTTTCAGTAGTTGCATTCAATCTTGAGAAGTAGAAGTGACTTGTGTCACTTTTGACGTCTCACATTCCTATACTAATAATGAGAGAAGTTGTGATGCTAAAAGTAAAAAGTCACTTCTACTTCTCAAGATTGAATGCAACTATTAATTTGCCTCTTTTATACTGAATGATGATATGATGGCACTTATAATTATATTAATCGAGCATTTATTTATATTTATACTTCCCACTTTGAACCTTATTTTAAGACTATGATCCACAATCGGATATTTTGCACCAGTCCAATTTTGAACTTCTTATTTGAAATAAAATACTTAATTTTATTATTTTTTTAAAAATAATACTTAAACAAAAATCCATAGTTAAAGTACGGTATTTTTCAATTTTTTAATATTTTTTAAAATGGTAGTGGTCACATTCTCCCTCCTTGGCCACTTACCGACTTTTACGGTACTGTACGTAACCTTCATGTACATATTGAAATTTTGCCCATAAACTGTCAGTCCTTCACTAAGAGAAGTGCTCCACGCACTTTAAGCAATAACAAGTGATGTTGAAAGCCCATAAATGTTAACCAAAATAGTCTTTCGATTCATACTCATCACTTTACTGTATTTATACAAGTCTTTGAGCTACTGAATATAAAAAGCATGTTTATCATTACATTTGGATAAAATTATTGTATGTTTTCTTTAAAGCAAATGTTTTATCATGAGGAAAATAAAATTAATTTCTCCCGTTTTCCTCTATATTACCCGGATCTCCATATGTGATGACTGATGGAAAACCAATTTATTTACACCTGGTCTCAATTAGCAAATTGTAATCTAATATTTTCTAAATCTTCAAAATTACAATTGTATTAAAAATAAAAAGCAAAACGTTTTGTAAATCAAAGTTGAAGTTCCCACATCGTTATCTTTGCAATCATGTCTTACATATCACCGCAAGATTTGTGTCACTTAATTCAATATATCAACTCAATATCTCTTTTCAGTTAATCATGATCTCGAAGACATTCGTCATTTTCACGCTCGTCGCATGCTTCGTGTGCTGTGTCAATGCAGGAGAGAGTTTGGGACCAATGCTAGAAGGAATTCTGAAACCACTTTTATCCGTCCTCTGCCCTTTTGCTGGTGGCATTCTTAATGAAGTTGGAACTCTGTTAAGCTTTTCCGAACCGTTATGTGAGGTCAAAGAAACTACCGATACCACAGAATAAAGTTATACAATTTATTAACATTCTTATACGTACGCGACATGTAATCGCTGTAATATGAATAAAAATATGCAAAGCAATTCCAATTGAACATTTCACCATAATAATTCACAACTCAATCTAGTAAACATCAGTTGACTCGTAATAAAATATTGCAAATAATAAATTAAAATTATCAAATCATGTCATAATTTTAACTTACGTTATAACATAATAAAATATGATAAAATATGATTCCCTACCTTTAAAGCTTGCATTCATTGAAGTTGTATAATATCTGAAGTAATGGTAAATCGGGGTTTGGTTATTTTCATTTTCTCGTTTCCGCAAAATTGTTTTCCACGTAAAGCTGTCGGAAACATTGGTACTCTTCCTCAAACTTTTCATTCTAAACAATAAAAGAAAGAAATGAATGAAATAATAATAGTAAAAAATAAGCAGTCTTTTCAACAGGACAAATTTACGTTAAAATAATTACAATAAGGTTTCCTTATCACGTGTTAAAGGTAACGGGAGGGCATGAACTTTTGGACAATTTATTTCCAATATAAATACTGGTATCGACGATGCAAATGTATAGTCTTCTGCAGAATTTCATCTGAGAAATACAACTATCCTACACTACCTACACAGTAAGTACATTAAATTTAAATTTAGTTTTGTAAAAATATTTTTAAATTTGATTAAGTGCCTCATTTTCTTATATCTCTTATTTCAGCTTCGTCATGTCTAAGTACATTTTCGTCGCTCTTATTCTTGCTATGATCGTGGCCCAAACCAATGCTGGCTCGGGTAGTGATGGATTGCCGAGTCTCCAAGAATTTGGGTTGGGTGAATTTGCAAAGCAGTTCTTCGCAATGGCTTGCGCGATTCCTGGCGCCAACGAATTTTTGGAAAGCATCCCACTTCCCGAACCACTTTTGCAAGCTTTTGATGTGAGACAGCCATTGTGCGCCGAAGTTGGAGGTGACAGACATGGGGCAACCAAAATTAACAAAAAGATTTAATAGAATTAATGAATATGAATTTCTACCCATACAGAACTTTTGTATATGAGCATATTAGAAAATAAAGCATGTAAAACATAAAATATAAATGTATTGTTTGTAAAAATCTTAGCATAAAACCATCACATTGAGTCGCCGTACGTCGAAAGTCTATTGACGAGGTTTACGTCCACCAAGAATCCATGTTGTCATGTTTTACGTTGCAGTGCTGCCACCTGCTGTCGATTGCCGAAAGTTTCTCACACACATTCATCGCGGATTGTAAGGATATTATAGGATAATGTGTTCCATTTTAAAAATAAATCTTTGAAATAAAAAATAAAATACATTTGCATACGACAATACCAGTATGATTTTAAAAAAAAAGTTTCGTATCTTCCTTGACTTCGAGAACTCGAGATCTAACTCCTCCCCAAGATAAGTGCATTAGCCATTGTAAGAACTGCAGAGAACTTGGGAACACGTGACGAAATACCGTTGTTCTGTGGATGAATAGTAAACATCAGATATTAAACAATTATTTAAAAATTGAGTATTCAAAGGAAGGAAAAATATTGTTCTGCTGCACTATTTGTTCACATATGTGTTTGCAATAAAGAGTTTTCAATAACTAGAAAACAAAGTAATTTCGAAAGAATAAATTACATCCGCACCTGCCGACCAGAAAAACTGCTAAAAGTTATTAAATTGCTGGAAAAAAATTGAAAAATATTTACATTTAAAAAATATTTCTAAAGTTTTGCGGATATCTGAATAATACATCAATTCACCAGTAAACAGAGTAATTCTATACAGGAAATGAACTTTTGTTCACAAAATCCAAAATAATTATTGTGTGATAATAGTCCGCTTGAGAGCAATGAATGTGAGCATATTGAAATGCATTACCGTATCGTAGTTGACTTTATCTAGGACCTAGGTCCTAAACTTTATTAAAACTGTCTTCTTGCTTATTAATTTTCAATTTATTCTTTATATTATACCAAAAATGGAATTCTCGATAAGAGCTACGTTACGTAACAAACCACCAATTTTCACTTCTGATTGCTTTATGGTAACGATGCAATTAAAATGCAGATAACACCTGCAATTTCGCCATTTTCCAACTGCTCTCCAGAAAGGTTTCATTGCAGGTTAGACCGTTTTTCTGCAGACGCACAATGCGGATGAGTAAAAGAAAAAATTTAGTTCCAACCGGTTAAAAAATTAGTCAATGGAAAATTGAAAGTACTCTAGTATTTTTTGGATGAACCGGTCTCGAACTATTTTATCGATGAAAAAGACTATAAGAGCTTACACTTTCTATTATCATTTCACTCAAACTTGTACCACAGCAAAGCTACTTGATTCCAGCAATTCAACTTTAAGCGTAAGCAAATTATTTCTTTTTTAGTTTTGTGTTTTGTCTTTGTTATTGTCTTTTCCTTCTTCATTTAATGCGTCTTTCCTTCTTTCATTTCTTTCCTTTTTAACCTCTTATTTTTTTTTAAATTACTAATTCTTTTATTTCAGAACTAATTGAAATGGACGCAACAAAATGGTTTTACATCTTCGTCCTCTTTGGTCTTGTCTTAAGCGTGCAAGCCCAGGACATCGGAGCAATTATCCAAACAGTCATCCATACTGTTTTATCTTTTTTGTGTAACATTTCATTTGCGGCAAATATTTTAAGCAATTTTGGAGTTGAATGCTCATAATAATGTAGCATGAAAAATGAAACCTGATTCATTTAAAATATGCACTACATAACTGTAATCGAAAAATGAATTAATAAACTGGGGTATATTAAGGAGCATACATTTCAGCTTATAGTAATTTTGGCTTAAACGACGTGACACCTGAGAACGATAAAACCGACTTCTTGCAATCGGCTCATCGGTATCGTAGCACAATAAATTGTAAGACGGGAATGTGCAATAGTACTTAACATACTGTATCTCGACTACGGTACGTTTATAAAATTTTTTTATTTCCGATCCGAAGTGCTTTAATAATAAAATAATATTTAAAAAATGTCATTGATTGGCTGTCGCCTAAGACAGCAATCAACAACCTTACATATACTTACGTATTTATTTAATTCTTACTGCAGTGAGAACCTACTATCTTAGGTCGCTCAATAGGTGTATTGAGCTCTTTTCTCTTTTCTTTATTCTGTTGTCTTTTAATTACAGTCTTCTATCTAACTAAAATATAGGTTACTATACACGGGTCAAAGGGCACGGCTCTGTACATTTCCAAATTTAGCTCACAACACCTTGTACGGTATTGCCTTAAGGGACTTACGGTTGGATTTAACTTTTGTTTTTGTCTGGTGGTTAGTTTTCTTGGACATTTCATCAGTTGGCACCATGGGAATGAGAGTTCCGAGTCTGAGTCACCTATGGAGTCATATATTCTTGGAAGATGTCATCATTTGCAATAAACTTTGCATCGATGTGCATGGTTTAGGCACTACACGCAATGCTCGGAGCAAATGGAGAGGAAAGCCAATTCGGTCCCCGATGCACAGTATAGGCTAATGATGGATGGTGTGTCCCTAGAGTGTGATTTCGCAGCGTTTCTAAGAGGGCGTAAGAGTGCATGTGGAAATCGACCGTGATCGCTACCGTGTGTAAAACAGTTGCTGTCTCAGATCAGTAATCAGTAATCACCAGCATGAGTGATTGTAACCTTTCAAATGTTATATACCGTATCGCATAAAATTTTTCAACGTAAGACATTTTGATTGAATTAAAACAATTCCATTTTAGCAGCATGAATATTTTATTCTATTTTAAAAACCATACTGTGCAAATTTTATTTTTTATTCTTCGTTTTGCAACCCTGCCAACAGTCATCGTTTTTCTCTTCACAACTATTAAAACATGTACATTCATTCTTTTCGGTTTCGCATTTGTCACAATTACCATTAGAATCAAATTTTTCGCATCCTCCCTTACAAACGCAATAAGCATTTTCACAGAAATCTTCCACCGAATCAAAACACTCAAAAGCGCATGTTTCTTTGTCCGTTTTGTTAACACAGTCTTCGACGCATTCGCAAGTGGCAAGTTCCAATTCGTTACAGAACTTATCTGCAGCACCATCGTTATCGGGGCAGCCAATTTCGTAAATCGATGCGCAGTCCTTACTCAAAACATTTGTACAGTTTTCAAGTCCGTGAGCCATACAGAAAAGTGCAAAAAAACACACAAGTAAAATTGACTGCTTGGCCCTAAAAATAAAGTGAATCTCAAAAATCATTCAAATTATCTTGGAATTAAATCATACTTACATGATTTCTGTGTCTTCTGTGGCAGATATCGATTCAACTCGTACGACAGTGTACCTCACAACTAAAACAACTTTCATTACCTGTGTGTTTATATACAATTAAAGTTTCCTTAAATGACTCTTCTGGACGGACATACGGTCCAAGGAAGAGTGATTTTTCCACTGTAATTTATTTCTCGTTGACAGTACAAGGCAATGACCAATGCATGATGAAACATGTTTTAAAAAATTATTATTAGTGCTGTATTTAAATCTTATTGAATTGAATTCTATAGTTGTAGATAAAAATGAAATAAATATAAACCGTTCAGTTAAAAACATTTGAAATGATGAGTTTTATTCATTTATTTTAATTAATTTTATATAAAACTTTGTTATTTTTGTTACAATAGTGATTCATCTTTTCCAGGTAGGTCATGGTGACTGTGATTTCAGAATCGAGGATGTATCGATGCAGTCATCGTTAATTATGACAAAAAAATAATTTATGCACACTTTGGATTTGTCATTTCCGTTTTAATCATTTTTATTACTGCTACTGTATTATTTTAGAATCGTTTCAACAACAACTTGTCCGTTAGTGTGTGGAATATTAAAATTTGCTTTAGAGTTTCCACAATTACGAAGGTAATCAAAAACTTTTGTAATTAAAAATAAAAATGTATGTAGAAAAATTAAAAAAATAATTGTTGCAAAAACAGTAATTACTGATTTGTTCGGTCTGTTCCAGTTTAGTATTTTATAAATAATAATTCTTTTTGTTGCCCAAAGAATGACATTTAAGATGACGTAGAGAGATGCGAAAATCAGGGGTTGATAGAAATGAAGTAATCGAAATGGGATGTAAATTATAAAAATATCGATCAAGACTAAAATGGAATTCACTATGTGTAGTTGTACGTTGAAGTTGTCAGGTGGTCCTTTAGCTGAAAAAAAAATATTTTTTAAATTTTATTTCAACATTACATTTTGAGCCATCATACCTGCCGAATAGAGAAATGCCCAATAAATAATTGTAACCATAAATGCTACACTCGAAGACATGTTAGTGAACAACCAAGATATTTTAAGTAGTACAGGCGGCGAGTTGCTGGGACTCACTAATTTGTAAATAAACACAATTATTAAATATTTTTTAGAATTTCAAATGATTTTTACTTTTACCATCAGATGATGATGGTGAGTTTGCTGCAATCTCTTGGTATGATTCATCTACACTAGAGGGCTCCACTGCAAATCAAGATGTGATGTACATTCAAGAGATAATTAAGTTTGTATTTAAATTAAACATTTACCTTTTTTGTCTAACCAAGAGTAGTAAATTAACACAGCAATAAATTTAACTCCAAAATTAATTGCAATTATGAAGTAGCTCCAAACAGTTAAAAATCTATAAAAATTGTCATTTTCTACACATCTCCAAATAAAAAAGGTCCACGTATAAACCATTAATATTAGACGGTACACCACGTATAACCAAGGTCGTAATGGCCACTGAAATAAATACGATCTCTTTAATCAATAAATGGTACGTACGTACATTTATGACTTACCCTAGGGCACACTAGACGTTTACTGTCAACACGTCCAAACAAAAAATGACTCCATTTGAGTTCGGAAATAAAAAATGATTTAAATCCTTGGCATTTCATTCTTCGAAAATTGTTATGAGAACTGTGAAGGGAAAACACAAAACAAGCTAGTTATCTTGAACGTAAATGAAATCAAATTATATTAAATTATATAAAAAAGATATGATGTGATCACTCAATAAGAATTTACCATAATTAATGAAGTGAAGATATATAGGTCCTGTCAAATAACTTATCGCGACAGGAAAGTGAGATTAAACGCTAGTTGAAGTAATACTGCAGTTTGTTTGCTTACCTTGACGTAAACTTGACCTCATCGGAATTCAATAATCACCTGGCAACAGAAAAAGGTGAAAGCAATTTAAAAAGTATGTCGCTTAAAATGTGCCACAAGGCCGCAGCAGTTGAAAATTCTGAGCAATTGCTTAAACAGTTGAATTCATTTGTGATGTAAAATCGTTATATAAGCCAGAAAAAAAATAAAAATGGAACTTTTCCTTAATTTGAGGAATTCAACGCATCCTGTTATTTACATTCAGATAGAATGTATATGAATATAAACGTAAATAACTTATTATGAATTATAAATTTTTTGAATCTTTACGACTTACTGGAGCCAGCAATGTTTTTAATTACGTAAGCTTGTATCATTAATTAATTAATGTAAACATATAGAATTAAAATAATAATTTTCTCAGAATTTCAATTTGCTAAATTTTTTTTGACAAAGCTCCAAATCGCGGTCATCTCGTCTGTAATTTCAAATTTTGGTAAAAGCCCAAGCTTGAGTGACATAATTATACATCCTGTTTCATCAGTCAGTGTTCCCCCTTTCCCTTTAATAACACAAAAAAATTTCATATTAAAATCTTAGAAGTTCAAAATTACTTTAAAATAAAATTCTGCCCTCTTGAATTTTTTTAATAACTGTCTTTGTGGCGATGAACATGCGGCCTAATTACTTTAGGCAGTTAGTTTTATAGGGACGATTTCTGCATCTTTAAAAATATCAATTCTTTTTACAACTCTCGCCTTCCAGCTGACATCACATTACAGATAAACATTACACTTAATTAAATGTACAAAATAATTAAATCTCAAAACAAAAAATAAATACTGTAAGCAGTAAAATGTTGTTGGAATAAGAGTTATGCTGTCATTACAACAACATTACGGTTCCAAATATTACAAACTTAATTTTTATCTAGTTACTAGTATTACTAACCTAATAATATTTGATGGGCTGACTGCTCATTAAGGTTTTCTTCACGTAATTCTTGCTCCAAAAAAGATTGAAAACAGAACAATAAATACTGAGGGTGCTCACAAACAACCATCACATACTGCCCTAGGCAAAATGTGTCATCTAATGTCACGTGATTTACCATGCCCCACAGGCCCACAGGTGTACTTTAGTGGAGAAATTAGTATAGTACCATCTGACATTGACACTGGTTGCTCGTAATCCGAAACAGCTGTTTGGCTGCAAGCCAAAAAGATGAAATAATAATAGGAAGAGTCAGATAAGAATGTATAATAGGTTAAAGATAGTCCAGGAAGCTTACAAGTACATCTAGATTAAGTGAATTGTCAAGTTTATTGAACGAAACAATTAAATAACTCACCCCTATAATTTAACACAAAATAAAACTCCTAAGATTTAATTAGTACATCTACAGTGGACAATTCAGGTACGTGTAAATTATTTTTTCTTCTAACACAGATACAATGAATCAAACTATTCAGTATAAAAGCAAATAAATGGATTAAAATAAAGTAAAAAAATATGCCACTCACGACGATACTAGTTTTCGTGGCTTTGCTCCAGTCTAAAATCGAATAAATTATTTGGTTTGTACAGAGCCAGTAAGCCAGATTGAATAAAAGGTAGCTCATGGCAAATAACAAAGGTTGATAAAAATGAAAAAGTCGAATAGGAATGTTAATTAGTATAAAATCTATGAGGACGACAACTAAATTTATCGCGTGAATCTGAATATTTCCATAATCAGCACTGGAGGCGTCGTCTGAAATTGATTATTACGGTACATAAGAAATTATGAAATATTAATTATATATTCAAGCAAAAAGAGGCAGGTGTACTTACTTGGAAATAAAAGCACCCAGTAAATTGTTGTTATTACTACTGATGACGATGTACTGATGTTGGTGAACAGCCATGAGATTTTAAGAAATATAGGAACTATTATGAGGAAATTGTAATTTAGTTTTATTTGTTACATCCGATATCTCTCAATTACGTGCGTACCTTTGTTAGGTGTAAATTTACTAGATGTTAGATCTGATAAAATAAAAACATTACGGAAGTATTACCTAGTATTAGTAAAAATATTACTTGAATTCCTTAGGTACCTTTTTTCAACCAATCGTAATATACAAATGCAGCAATTAATTTTATTAAAAAATTGATAGTGATGATAAAATATCCCCAATTTGTGAAAGTGATCAAAAACTTCTTAGAATTGACCGCTTGAATACAAAAATGAGTAGTGACATAAGCAGCAATTAATATTCGGTAGATGATGAAGATGAGCGGTTTCACTGACCACTGTCCATATAAAACAAATATTAATAAATCACAATTATTGCAAAGTACGGTAATCAAAGCGTCACTCACCCTACACTGAACCAAATGTTCAGGATGTTTATAATTGAATGAAAACTGTATCCATTTCCATTCATTCCTGCAGACATTTTTGATTGATGACAACATTTCACAATGAGTTATTTACCTTTTATAAAAATATTTGTATATTTCTACTTTTTTTTTCCTGAATAAATAGCATAAAAAAGTAGAAATGTAATGATATGCACAGCCTGTGCTACACGGAGATCTTCAACTAAGAGTAAGAAGGAATTGTAATGCCATACTTTGGGTATTGGGTTAAATACTGTTTTTAAAGTTTACGTCAATGGCATCCTGTTTTTATTTATATAACAATTTCCTTATAAAAAGTGAAAAAGCAGTGTGCACGTGGGTGAAAAATCAACTTCCTCATCCTTTTGTTTGTAATTATACGTGCTATCAGAATGAATACGTAAATAAGGTCAACTATGAGCTCATGGAGTTACATGTTTTCATGAATGAAAGATTAAAATTTAAGATTATTGATTAAAGCTTTATAGATTATTTCCAACTGAAAAACAAATCGTTATATCGATTTTATCACGTTAGTAGTTGAACATTTATTCAACTAATCATACAACGGATTGCTACTGTCTTTTGTGACATTAGGTATCAAATGTTTAAATGAACTTCTTTTTACATTGCTCTGAGTATGAAGAATTTTCAGGGGGATGATTTCCACGTCTCCAACGTGTTGGTTGTTGCTCAAGCTGAAATCTTCAACTACGACACTGCATTTTCCTTCGCAATGGGACGCTTTTTCGGGTTGAAAAATTAAAGAAAGATATCATTTCACTGATTGGGCACTGAGTAATGGCAAAGAAAAATGAAACGTACCGAGTATATTAGTTAGACCTG
The DNA here is from genome assembly GCA_034695885.1 of Geophilus flavus. Classification (NCBI taxonomy): domain Eukaryota; kingdom Metazoa; phylum Arthropoda; class Chilopoda; order Geophilomorpha; family Geophilidae; genus Geophilus; species Geophilus flavus. Next base: position 44,083 of record JAQFZO010000036.1, read on the forward strand.
TTTTACTTGTTTCGATATTAGAAACATTAGGTCTATACGACCATGCATTTTTTGTCGTGGGCTCTAAAGGATTGAATTTAAAAACTGCTTAAAAATTAAAATCGGGTTTTAATACTTTGAACAAAGATAGGTATTTATATCGGATTTAAATAAAACTTACTTATGAATGATGGCGTCGAAAGGGTGTAGAGAATTGGATTAATAGCTGCATTTAAGGGCAAAATAAAAACAGCAATCCACGCAAACACCTGGAAAGAGAAAGACAAGTTATTTAATTTGTGTACAATTTAATGGCATAAATTTTGTAAATTTATTATACCTGAGGGGGAATGGTTACTTTAGAGAGGGACATGAACCCGAGGATGATAATTGGCATCCAACAACAAAAATCCGTAAACACTATCAGGGACATTCTTCTTGCCATGGTTTTATCCCATTTAGTTTCCTGAGTGCGAAAAGATTTTTGACTATTTTTCGCGACCAGAAACATCCAAATGTATGCAGCAGATATAACGGTGAAGGAGAGCAAATTAAGAACCAAAAAAATAAAAACCGAATATTCCCATCCACTTGGATTTTCAGAAGTGATGTGCAAAGCAAGACAGACCCCAGACCTACAAGTAAAGTAAAACAAAAATGATCGCATCAAGTTTTGTTCAGGTTTCACCGGAAATTAGAAATAAGACAAATGCGTGTTTGAGCTGTGAAAGCTTAGCAGCAAAGCTGCGGTTTCACTCTTGTTCAACAGCAATGCTCACAAGTCAATTGCTCAGGTATCGGGTAAACACAAAATTGAATGCAAACTTACCGACCATAAAAATATTTAAAGTATTCAATATGCAAAAGAGGCAAGCCGGCCAATATAACGACAGCAATCCATAAAGCAATTACGACTATCCTCGTATGCTTCATCTGCAGTTGCTGGAAGTGAAATGGGAATGCAATACCAATAAAGCGATGAAGAGTAATAACTAAAGAACAATAAATAAAACTTCAATGACCTGTTGACAGCATTTATGGGTGAAATTTATAGTATGCATACTTGTGAGAGTGAAAACTGACAATTCACTAGAAAATGTTGAAATAAATCCCGCAAATTGACATAATTTGCTCGTTCTCCACAACGAGTCGTAAATAAAATAAACTCCTCTATATTTAGCATCGACACTAGCGATAATTAAGAGATAAATCCCCATACACATGTCGGCAATGGCTAAGTTGGTGATTAGGAAGGAATGAACCTGTAAACAAGTTTATCATTCATTTCCAATTATTAATATTAATATTAACACGAATACCCTAAAGTTAATTCTGTAAATCAAGCGCCAAGTGATGACTAAGATATTGCCAATAAACGCAATGAATCCTAAAATCCAAACGCAGATTCTCAGAACTAAATTAGACATGAGATCTTCACATGAGGAGAATTCATCAGGTCGAGGAAGGCAATTAAGAGCGTGTCTTGCCAAGCAGCAAAACCGAAATTCATCTGTCATTCTGGAATGTATTCGTTTATTAATCTTACCATTCTCATGAAGATTACACACGTACAGTTAAAGTAAGTTCATTTCGCAAATAATGATAGCTACTCAGATTACACACTCGTAAGAGCAGAACGCCATCACTTGTTTGCAAATTGGACAATTTACTTTCACACTTACAAATGGTGTAAATCCGGTAAACCATGAAATATATTTGAACCCATTATTTTTATACGGTTTATTGATAAATCCCTATATATTAAACAGAATGATCGTAAATAAAACTTTGTGTTGTGAATTTTCACTTTAAAATAATCCATACAGTGATAAAAGTTTCGGTAAACCATTAAAAGAGGCATCGGAAAGATAAAATATGTAATTGTGAGATAGATTTCTATTAAAGAAGAAGAAGAATCAGCAAACGAGAGATTTCTAAGGATTTCCTTCATGAGCAACAGAACAAAGAAAGAAAACACATGTGGTAACTTTCTCAGAAAAGCGGCCCTTTGGCTTTTCTGCTACGCATTACACTCACAAATGTTATTCAATTTGTTTTGTTTTCATGAGGTGCGTGGCAAATGTTTATATAAAAGATTACTTACAGTTTTAAAAGATTTCTGAGTCCCAAAAATGCGTACTTAGATATGTTAACTAACTGTTGATCACTGAGATCCCTGCAAAAGGAAAAAACAAAAAATTTGTATGGCATTATACACATACTGAATAATCCTTACAACAACTTTAGAGACGATAAACCATAAAATGACAGAGCTTCCAGCGACTTTATCTTGTTACTTTTGATGTTCCTTCAAAAATCCGATCAATGGACAGCTTTAAGTAATCATATAAGGTTATGCAAACATGAAGAGGAAAGCTTACAGTGTAGCAACGTTTGATAATCCGAAAAAGGATCCATTATAAATTTTGTCAATATTATTATCTTGTAAATACCTGATTAAATTAAAATGACTTTCATGTTTTTTTTCAAAATTTCCAGAGCATCATGCAGCTGGCAGAAAAAGCAAATTCAACTTACAAAATCCGCAATCTCCACAAATGTTTGAATGTACCAGGCCAAATCGTCTCAATGCTATTATTACTCAGATCTCTGGAAGCAAAGAAAGCACAGAAAAAAATGTCGATATTTGTAAAGAAAAGTGCAAACAAGTGCAAATTGAATTGCCACGAGATCACAAATTTTTCCCTCGGGACAATTTTTTATATAAAAAAAATTTGTTTAGGTTTCAAAGTTAAATAAAAAAGATGTTACTACGGTACTCACAAGAGATGTATTCTGTCCAATTTTTCAAACATCAATTCATTCAAGTTGTTGCTAAGCTGATTTCCAGTAAAAATACTTCAATAAAAATTAAAAAAAAGTAATTTCTTAATATACTGTAGGCAAAACTGCAGAAGTCCATTTATTTTACTTACAATTTCGAGATTTCTTTTTCTATATCTTTAGGTAAATCCCTTAGTCCAATATTGGTGCAATTTATCGTTATGTCCCTGCATTCACACTGTTCCTCACTTGAACATTGAAAAGCTTTTAAATAAAATTCGAAAATTCTTTCAGAAAATAAATTTCTTTGAATATTCTCACTGCACAGGGGCAAAAATAAATACACTCCAGAAGTCACGTGTCAAAAATCTACTTGAACAAATAAAAAAAACACTCACTGACGATTTAACGAACACATAGTTCAAACATAAAAGTTGACATCTACCGTACTTTTTCATATATTGAATATTAAATAATAAATCATTCATTCTCAAATGCCAAAGGTGAGAGAGAGAGCCTAAAAGTGGCCGCCAGAAGTCTTTTACATCAAATCTCATAAATATACTGAAGTAAATATACTATTGTAACTATACTGTAGAATATTACTTTGAATTGACTTGTTTTAAGGAATTAAATTGCCTTAGGAAGATGAAAAATTCACTAAAAAACATACATGCAATACTTACGACATCCAATTTCATCATTCCATGACCCCCAGCAGTCCACTTGACCATTGCAAACCCTCGATTTGTGAATGCAGAAGCTGTTAAGGCATTTGTGCAAATGTTCCGGACATTTCCAATTTCCTGTTAAAATATTTAGGTTTAAAACATGTTTTAAAGTAAAAAGCCAAGTGATGCATGGTCGTGAGCAATCTTAAAGGTGAAAAACGCTTAACCACAACACCGATCACACAAACAAATAACTTACGACAGTTTAATAAATGCGATCCATCAGCACACCCTGAATGATCACTCCCAGTCTCGTAACAAACGAGTTCTTTTGGTATACATTGCCCGTTATGGCATTGGAATTCAGTATCAATACATTTTTTTAAAACACGACCTATAAATAAAAGTGAAGGATAATCAATTTCTTAAACGCAAGCTTGCGAAGGTCTACCGCATCCGACTTCATCCGACCCATCCGGACAATCAATATGAAAATCGCAATGCCAAGAACTTGGTATGCATTGGCCTGTAAGGCACTGATAAAATCCCAATGGACATTTCTTGGAATCTAATATAACAGTCAGTCATGTGCGGTTAGATCAGGATTAAATATTTATACAGTTAACATCAAAGACGATAGTGAATGTAGAAACAAATACATGCTAATTAACAAGTTGTTTACTTGATAATAATTTAATTAAAGAATTTTCATATTTGAATAAACATATTTAATAATGCAGTTATCAAATTTTCCTTTAAAAATTGGCTAGTGTTTGAAATGTTTGAAAACTTAATTCTTACGACAATCGATTTCATCACTTCGGTCGTAGCAGTCATACGCAGCATCACATTGTAAATCTTGTTTGATGCACTGACCGTTTGAACACTTAAATTCTTCGTCACTGCAAAGTGGAAAGTCTAAAAGCACAAAGAAATTAACTAATAACATCAATTTCTAATAAATGTCAATCAATTTCTTCTCCGAACGGAGGAGTGTCCTCGTCATTTCTCCCTCTTACAAAAAATAAGAGGAGAGATGAGCAAATATTAAATTACAAATAAGAAAAAAAAGTAATTTCATTACTTTTATTGTTACTTACGACAGTCTCTTTCATCCAGACCATCTGCACAATCTTTAATAAAATCACATCGGACGAAATCGGGAAAGCATCGTCCATCCCCACAAAGAATGTTGCTGCCCGTGCAGTTATCCCAATCTACCGAAAAGACTAAATCTGCAGTGCCAATCGTCGCAACTTGTTTGGGTTCTGATACCTACTGCAACCAAATTCATCTGAACTTTCTCTGTTACTTTGACAATCATTATTTCCATTGCACATAAAGACCTCGTGGATGCAGCGGCCAGATTTTGGGCAAAAATATGTCAAGTTAGAGTCACATAACGGGATTTCTGTAAACACAAGCTCGAATTAAGTCATGACCCATGTTTTTCTTGTGTAGTAATCGAATAACAAGTGCGCTCGAGTGTCTCGTAGTGTTTATTTATGCAATACAGTAGGTGGTAAAAGTGAGTTTAGATAAACATCTGATGGCTAATTAAACGTACCCGTCACCAATTAATCAGTTAGCCAACGTTAAGTGATAAAATCGATAATGAGAACTTGAGCGGCTGTTTGTGGTTAGTGAAGCATCAAACCGAGCTGATCAATTAAATAGCTATTATCATCATCAGTCTATGCTTCATTTGTCACTATGGATTCGAGAAAATATTTTTGTTACTTACTGTTGGCGATTTCGTATTGAAGCTGACAGTTGTCTTCGTCTTCACAGGTGTGTGCACAATCGCATATCATGTCGCAAACATTGGCTAATTTTATGCATCGAGTGTTGGAACATTGGAATTCATCAATCGTGCAATTCCTGCCTGTGGATGGAAACAAATGGTTAAAGTAGAGGTAATACTCTGTATAGAACGGAAGTTGCTATGACAATTTAGTTCGTCTGCGTGATTATCTTTGCAATCCGGCCATTCGTCGCACCAAAAGTAGCGATGGATTAACGACTGATCGGAGCATCGAACGTGATCGCCTGCAAACAAAAAATTGAATTGTACCTGTACTATCCCTCGTTTAAAGTAACCGCACTGTTTACAAGTTCAGTTTGACAAATATTGATATTTGATAAAAGACAATAATGCGGCAACCTTTACTCAGTGGAAAACATCATAGTCGAATGAACTAGGAATCTGTTATAATTCACATTTCAGTATTTTTTTTTAAATCCCATTTTCAACACTGTCAATAGCGGCAAACGACCCCACTCTGATGCTGCATGCAGCATTAGAGTGGATTTTCTTAAAATCGTTCAACCGGTAAACCAAAATCTCATTAAAAAAAAATTGAATTAAAGGTCTCCGAATCAAATGAAAAAAATGAAGAGAAATAAGTAAATAATTGGCAAATTTCTTGCTATTTGAGTTAACTTTTGATTTGGCGGTTTCTTTCCTTTTTTTTTTTCTGATGTACGTAATCATATTACAATTGTCAGACCAATTAGTTTTTTTTGCCTCGAAACTACTTAAAACTTTATTTTACTTTCCACAATTAACCAATAATCACAATTTTAAAGATCTATTCAAATTTTTTCAAGTCATTCTATTAAGTTACGAGTGTTTGTCTTTCCATTACTGAAATAAAAAAACATGTTCGAGTTTGTTCCTAATACTAATTGAAGTGTACTCACGTTCGAGATCACATTGATATTCGTCGCTTCCATCCAGACAATTGATATTTCCGTCACATAGGAGAGCAGCTTGAATGCACTGACTATTATTACAGGTGAATTCACCGAACCAGCATGCTCGGTGCACTTCAGATTAAAAGCACACCACAAAGAAATCATTAAAGGTCTTCGACCAAGACAATATTCCTTAATGTTTACATTGCATCGATGGACAAGGTCCATTCAATAAGAAACGAAAAATAACTACGTACTATATAATGCACTTACAACAGTTTTGTTCGTCTGAGTTGTCACCACAATTATCGACGAAATCGCAAACCGAATCACCAGGTATACAAAAATGGTTATTGCATTTGAAATGTGTGTATGGGCAAGTATATGTTTCTGAAAAAGAAAAGTATGTCTGTTTGTTATTGATATATTTTGCAATGTTATGATTTGAAACCCAAAGTAACCTGAGGTTGACGTATAAATAGAAATTCATTACAAACAAAAATAGATTTACAGTAGGGAGGATTCGTATTAATGTTTAAAGCTGAAAATAACAAGATGAAAAAAATGGGTTGTTGACATTTAATCTGGAAAATTTTTATATTGGTTTATTGCCATATCATGTTGCGGTATTAAAATAACAAAATTAATCAAATTGCTTATTCATGTTTCAGTACCGTATACAAGAAATAACCTAAATTTTTTTAAGAAAATATAGGTTTCGGAACCAATTGGTCGGGAGAAGGATCGAGGTACAAGAGGTGGGATTTTTGGGAAAGGTTCCGTGCAGGCTGACATTTAAATTTCGGTTAATACAGTAGGTTCCGTGACCAAAGTTATTAACACTGTTTACTGTACATACAAACTATTTTTAAAAATGACCAAAAAATATCTCGCATCATTACATCAAAACTGTTCATTCGTAATAATAATAGTGTAATCTGATTACACTTACCGCAATCATGTTCATCTGATCCGTCATTGCAGTTTTGATAAGTGTCGCAACGCAGAATAGTATCGATGCAAGTTTCATTGCAGAGAAATTCGTTGGGCAAGCACCCTGTAAAAATTACGTTGTAAACAGCAAACTGGAAAACCTCTGTCACTCAATTACCAGTTAAATTCAATTAGAAACTTACCGCAATCCCAAACAGATTCGTCTTTCCCATTAGAACAGTCTGCCACTCCGTTGCACTTCATATTCATTGGAATGCACTCGTTTGCTTCGCAGAAAAACCGATCTTTAGGGCAAAGATCGAATTCGCTCGAGTCCGTGGGCGCCAAATCATTAGCATAAACTATTTGAGTAATTATAATTAAAAGGTTAAATGAATGAATGAATGAATGATCTTCATTAAACTTAATCATAAACACGCGTTTTTCAACATAAAACTCAAACCGAGCGCCTTGCAATTAATTCTCATAAATGCATGTGACATCTTTTCGATCAATAGTGTGAAAAGAATGGCACTTGCAACTAAATTATCCTCTACAAATGGCCTGATTAATCTGCTTGTGGGCACCGAGCTTTAACTGGCAGTCCAATTGCAGTGTCTGGATTAAAACATCTGCCTAAAAGCACACAGTAGAAATAGGAAACTTTTACTTAAGTCAAACTGAAAAAAATATAATAAAATACGGTCAGTTTGTTTAGCTCGTCCATGGGTAAAATGTTACAGCAGAACAAGTGTTGTTTACGTTGTATAAACACAGAAGGCGTAAACACTATTTTTGTTATAAAATAATTCAAGGGTTTTTAGCTGCATAAACATAGTTGTACACTCTGTAGTCGATGCACGAACGGGAGAAGTTTATTTTGAAAATTGTTGAACTTTGCAAGTTAGATAGATTAAAGAGAGCACTGCAATTACCTTGGTGAGAGATGAGAAAAATATTTTCTTTGATTAAATGGCAAAAAAGGAATGTTGTCATCCTGAAGTTCTATGTCAATGATCAATCACAAGTTTGCAGGGCAAAGAATCCAATTAAAACGACAAAATACGTGATATTTCTCCAAGGCAAAGTGCTCAAAGTCACAACACAAGCTCGAAATAGCATGTTCAACGAAAAGAAATCAATTTTTATTGCTATAGCCACTAAAATATTGATTTTAATGCTATAGAACAATTGAAAAGTGTCAAAACCTTTGATTTTTGTTTTTTTGGTTTATATTTTCTATTATTTTCTTATTGCTTGCAATAGTATGATTGTTAAAAAAATCATTTCCAGATGTGGGTAACAACAAAAAAAGTCCAGAAATCAATAATTTACTATAAATATTGATAAAATCATGTGATGCATTTTTTGCTCATTGAGGTTTTTTTGATTTATTGCTGCTAGTGTTGTCTTGGTTGGCGATAACAAGAAAAAAGAAACTAATGCATATTAAAAGGAACGCATTTCTCATTAACTTAATTTAAGTTATAAAAAGCTTCCACTAAAACTCTAATTTAATTAAATGTTACACTTGCAATTTGTTAACTTAAAATTATAAATTTCCAATTTTTCTGTAAGTGATTCTAATTTAAACTCGCAAAACTATCTTTACCAAAACATTGAAAACTAATTAAATTTTCCCATTTTCTTTGCTGTATAGTTAGTGAAGCTTTTTGATCTAATTTTTCTCATTTCCGATGAGAGGTAACGAGAGGAATCACAAACTAAATAACAAAATTAATCAAATTGCTTATTCATGTTTCAGTATAATAACCTAAATTCTTTTTAGAAAATATAGGTTTCGGAACCAATTGGTCGGGAGAAGGATCGAGGTACAAGAGGTGGGATTTTTGGGAAAGGTTCC
>JAQFZO010000037.1:0-53008 GCA_034695885.1 Geophilus flavus
TTTTCCCCAGACGGATGTTTCATCTCACTGGACGCGTTTTTCTACATTGTAAAAAAAAAAAAAACCCCAATTACGTCTAGCTCGTCTCTTACAGAGTATTTCCTCTCTCCCAAACTCTCACCGCTGCGGCAGCGGCAGCGGCTGCTGCTGCCGCTTTCTCCCGGTCCTCGCGTTCCTTTTCGGCCTGTTTGCGCATTCGCTCTTCTCTCCTGCGCGCCAGCTTGGAGTCAGGAACGGGTTTAAAGGTCAAATCAGTTCGACAACAAGAGTTGAACTCGCCCCGGTTCCAGTGACGTAAAAATCTGTTTTAAAAATGTATTATCAAGATTAACCACAAGAAGTTTGCAAACATTTAATTAAAATAAAACTAAAGAAGTTGGAAACGTACATGGCCGACTGACTCCGATGGCATTCTGCATCATCGACCTTAGCCTCAGGACTTGGTCCCCTGTTCTGTAATGTCACATCCTCATCCTCCTCTTCCTGCTCGATTTCAACAGGTTCAGGTCTGGTGTTGGTCTCCGCAGGCGTCAACGGTGGAGGTTGACCGATGGCTGCCGGTGCGACCATCTGCTGCGTCGGCGGCGGTATCGAGTGCAAACTCATGGGTGGAGGAGGTTGACTTTGTTGACTTGCCATAGATGACGTCTGTTGGACATGATGCTGAGATGGCTGTGAGTGTTGATATCCGGTCGAATGTGCTGCCGGCGGCTGCGACGGCGGCCGCTGGCTGCTCGATTGATGTGCATGAGGCGGCGCTCCATTGCCTCCAGGTTGGTGATGCTGATGCGGAGAACTCATGTGATGCGGCATCATGAAACCAGGAATACCTGAGTGAGGATGATGGTGCCCCGGTGCGGCCAATAATGGGTATGAAGGATAAGGTGACATCAACAACGATGCGTTTGCATGAGGAGAGGCGTGTGGATGACTCAACCCTAACGGATGAGAGGCATTAGGCACTGGCGGGTACATGAGTCCCGAAACGTGTGCTGGAGGCAATGGTGTCGAGTACGGATGATGAGGAGGAGGAGGAGGAAGCGACTGTTGTGATGGTGTAGGTGGTTTTGATGAATGACCCGAAGACGAAGTTGAGGAAGATGACGACGACGACAGAGACGTCGTTGTCGGAGTTTGTGTTTGCGACACCAGTTTGGGCGAACTACCGGCAGGTGACGATGTAGGCACATGTAAGAAATTGGGGCGAGGAGATTTCGCCGGAGGTTGAATGACGGTCGACGCAAACTCGTCCGCAGCTACGTGGCTCGGGCTCACCAAAGCCAAAGGAGCCGACTGTTGCTGCTGCTGCTGCTGTTGTTGCATCAAACTCGACGGTGGAGGCACCTCCGCAGCGGGCTGAGGTGACGCTGCTCTCGTACCTTCCACTGCGACTGCCATCGGTGGTATGCTGCTCGGAGGCGTCGGAAGTCCGTGGCTCGGCGGTCTGGGCGAGAAATTCAAGGGCGCCGTCACACCGCTCGATCTATCGATGAACGAAGTGACTTCCGCCGTCGGAGAGGAGTCCGTGGGAGATGGAAGCTCCTCTTTGATCGGGTACTGCGGTGGTGGGAGGAGCATGGTCGATTCCGATATATCTTCCGGTTCCTGCTTGATCTCCATCTTAATCTCGTTTATTACTTTTCTATTACTCTTGGGACTGGGTGCCATGTACATGACCGGTGCTAATGGCTCCACGCGCACCGACAACGGCTTCATTTCCGGTTTCTGCGGACTAGCCGCTTCCATCAATTTTGGAGGCAGCACTTCCACCGGTTTTGCTTTGGCAGTCAGTTTACTAGTGTCAATGTTATTGTTGTTATTGTTGTTGTTGTTGCTACTATTGTTGTTGTTGTTGTTATTATTATTATTGGTGGTGGTGTTGTTATTATTACTGTTCGCATTCACCGCAACGAGTTCAGTTTTCTCGGTCACCTCAGCATTTTCTATAGGTGTCGGACTCGATATGCTGGGCGACGAAGGCGCACTGTGAACACTGGCAGGCGATGAGGGTGCACTATTCACGCTAGTAGGCGATGAGGGCGCACTGTTTACGCTCGGTGAACGACCGTCATGTTCGTTGTCACCGTCGTTACCGTTCTCTTCATTGCTTACGCTACCGCTTTCGGTCGTCGTCAATTCCGCAGGACTATCCGGATGCTCCTAAACAATTAAATAAAAAAATTTACGCATTAATACTAAACGCATTACAAATTGCTGGCATGTTTTCATTCGTACCAGGCCTTTGATCCGTTTCTTAGGAGTCTTTTCATCTTCTGGCTCGGCCTCCGAATTCCTTTGCTCTTCCTTAATACGTTTAACCCCTTTGGTCGTAATTTCGGCTTTGGGCTGCGACGACACGATATAAATGAACATGAGGTGCGAGGATTAATCAATAAAGGCGAGTCACATACCTTCTTTTTGCTTCTTTCCGTCTTATCTGCACTACTTGTGCTGCAAGTACTTCCAGTACTCGGCGATTTGCGGCCTTTAGCGTGACTGAGCGAATGATCGGTCGTGTCAACTATATTGATGCGAGACTTGGAGCGGCCACGATGATTCTGATTCTAGGCGAAAGTAAAATCCAGCAATTAACGGCAAAGTTTAAAAAATAAAAAAAAAACATCCGACACCAATTTCCTTACAGTCTCTTTGCTCCTTCGTGTCCTCATACTGTGCTTCCCGTTGACGGCGTTTCCGTCTTCGTCTTGCACTGGCTTGAACATGAAGGCAGGTGGCTCACGTGGTTCTGTCAGTGGCCGAGGCTCACCGTATTTCTTAAAAAATAGTCGGCACTCTGTGCAGAGTAAGACGCGGTCTTTACCTGCATGGTGCCAATCTTTGGAAGCTGACAAAGGAAAAACAAAGCATAATGATCGATATCTGTATTCATAAATTATTCATATATTTCAACTCACTTGTAGTGTAACAATGGCGGCACGCGTAACCACTCAGACCACGAGAATCGGAATCATCAGAGTCGTTATCTTCTTCACTGGCAGAACTTAAGTCCACTGCAAAAATAAAAATTTATTTAAAAATTATGATTTTTTTCCTTATTCATGCCGTATTTAAATAAGACTTCTATATATCCTTTCACAAAACCAACAAATCAATTTTTTTAAGCTTAAATACATTTTTTTTCTCCTTCAGAATTGATTTTCAAACCCAACATTTTCCTTTCTTTCGTCTCTCCCTTTATTTTTTTTATTAAGCTTATTTTATATTCCTCAAGTCTTAAAATAAAAATGAATCCATTTTATTTATTCCAACTCACGTGCACACACGACAGTCCCTTGCACCAATGACACCGACCTACCCCATCCATCTCATATCAACCAAGACCCTATTGAATAATCCATAGCGAAATTAATGAAAAGAATCGAACAATTTTTTTCCCTTTTCTTCTTTATTTTTCTTTCAACAACCACCATAAATCATGAAAACAGAAAAAGAAAAAAAAAGGAGGTGAATAAGGAAACAATATCCGAAAAATTTGAATTTTTGATTGGCAATACACAGGAAAATAGTGAAAGAATAAAAAAACAAAAAAGGGAGAAGGAAAATTAAAAATGAATTATCTAATGGCTCGTAAGGAGCTTCTTGATGTAGCATAAAATATTTAGTAAGAAACATTTCACTAAGAGCTTTTAGGCAGACCACTCTGTCAAGCTTATCTATCTAAGACACTGGCTGCTGGCTTTGGTGAAGGCAAAAGCATCTCGGCTTAATCTTGCTTTATAAAAATTGTAATATGGCTATATACATCACCACTTGTAACGATCGTTGTACGGTCCCGAAAGACGTTTATTAAGTTAATATTTTATCTTTAATAATTCCTATTTGTGTTTTTCTTTCCCCTTTCTCTCGTTAAATAATTCATTTTTCAAGTTGGGATTTTACCCACAAATTCATACAAGGCAAAAAAATTACTTCCTCTCACTTTCAGTTTCACCAAAAGAATGATTGACGTACAAAAGAATTTTCTGACTTCAAAAGCCATCCAGTAGCTAGTAGTGAGGCAACTAATTCAATGACAGTCTCTTTCAATGTGCATCTCCCTCATGATTAAATTTGACTTGTAAAGTCAAACGAGAGAAAGCAGCTTACATGTAAATGGCTGCTTTTAACAAGGAACCCTACAAATATATAATAGACGTTTGTTGCTCTAACAAAAGTAAAGCAGAAGTACTAAAACAAAAAATTTCTAACTCGAGTAATTCATGCTTTCAGCTCAAACCTCATGTTCTCTCTTCTCTGCACTAGCGATGTTTCCATAATGGTCTTCCCAAATGTTCTTTTTCACTTTACGCTTTAAAAACTTATAAAACTACAAAGACAAATCCAAAAATGCTTCTACGCAGCCATTTTCTTCCATGTAATCTCTACATTCCTCGTTTATTTTATCAACCTTATTATCTTTCTTTATTCTCCAGCTATTTCAAATATATAAAAATAAAACTCTTACGAATTTTATTTGAGGGTTTTCTTTAAAAATTTCAAAAAACTCGAGCCATTTTTCTTTCTCTCGTGTATATCCAAGGAAAACAAAGTTATATGAAATAGCAGTTGTTTTTCGAGGGTTATCAGTTAACCCTGGACATGGAAAATATCAATGATGAACAAGCAGATACACCAGTCAAAGGAACTAAGGTCAAGAAGCAAGCTTGAGACGATGATAACCTTCGAGACCCTATCTTCATCATAGTCACCTGATGGCACTTACCTCGTGATTCTCACCGCATGCAATGAATATAATTAAAATCCCCACATTCTAATTACCTTTCAATTCCTTTTCAAACAAAACCCGTTCGTTCGTTCGTTATTCCCCTTCCCAAACCAAAACTCGTCAGAAATGCGCCACGTCGACGATAAATCCCCACCATTTACACAGTTGACAATTTTACACTCGATCCTGAGTGAAAGCAAGTAGAAGACGTTATTACAAAAGCCACGTCCCAATCTTAAAGCTAGCTTTTCTCTTTCTCCCTATTTTTGCGCACCACGTGCAGACAATCACTGTTGCAAAGCAAAGCTCTTAAACCCAAACTCAACATCTCACAACATTTCTTTGCCTCAGATAAATGGCAAAGAAAAAGGGAAAAGAAAGGATAAAAAGGAGACACAAGAGAGAGAGAGAAAGAAAAAAAAATAGTGGAAAAAATGGCGCTTCAAACGCGTGCAAGAAAATTGCTTTCTCAAGAAGTCGACTGAAGGGGTGAAGAGACGAGGGTCTAAAGAAATACGGAAGGGGGGAAAAAGATTCTTTCGTTTGCAAAGACGCCCGTGTTTAAATTTAAACTCATTCAATTTTTCACACCAAACTCAATTTCCAGCCAAGTCTTTCCTTCCCTATTATGTCTTAAGTTGTTTACCAATGGTTTCGTACAATAATACCGAGTGACAAGATAAAAGTTTAAAAAAAATGAATAACCAGTACAGGTAAAATGTAATTTTTGCTTTCCTGTCCCCGCTGCTGTGTAAAAGAGGGGTTTAACACCAGTGCCAGTCATGCAGGGATTACTCGTAGACGTACATGAAAGGATTGCGAATAAAGTATTAAAACTAAAATGGAGAGAGGAAACTGGCAAGTTGGAAAATTTGTGGTTTTAACTATTAATAAATTCAATAGACTCGTAGACCACGCTTGGCAACTGAGAATCTCCAATTTCATTGGATAAACTGTTATAATTTAAACGTTTATATTAACAAACAACAGGAAAACTCTTATAAAATGGATTGGCAACCGATGATGTAAAAATTATTATGATTAAGTTTGCCGGTTGTATAATTTTTGATGACTTTATTCATTACCCGATGTAAACTGGTTCAAATTTGCTTTTTTTAATGTAGTACTCCTTTTAAGAGGTCAAAAAATCAAACTACTTAATACCCAATAAAAATGAGTGGTAACAGGTCACAGATAATTATTCACTTCCTGCCAAAAATGACTTGCACGAAAATATAAAATACCACGTCGATATTTTAACCCAATGGGCCAATTGCTGATTACCATCACTTAAAACTCGACTTCTGGGTCATTTGATCGACATTTAAGACTAACCCAAGCGAAATGGACATAAATGAGTGTAATCAAAATAATTTGTACATACAGTAGTCATTGGAAGCAGGACGGCTTGATCGTGGACAGGTCCGAATTCGCCGCAGGACATTTTGTCTTCGATGACGACGATGAGGACGTGAAGTTGCCGCTTGAGGAGTCTTTTTCCATAGGTAATAGAACTCTATGAGTTCTCCCTGTAAACACAATATATAAATATTTAACATTTTTCCAGTATAAAAAAAAGTAAGGAATTCTCAAAACCCGCATTTATTTCTATTTTACATATAAAAACGAAAGGAGAAAAATAAAATATATATATAAAAAAAAAATTTAATTGTCAACACTGCGCATGTAGAGTTTTCCACCACTGTACTGCACTATTATAAAACCCATTTCGTATAACTATTTCATCTAGGCATACTGGGGGTTACTATAGCAACAGCTCTTTATTCTCAACACATTTCCAAGTACAGACAAAGATTTGATCTGTGGATATCGTTCCCTAAGGATAAAGATGGAAAGAAAAAGGAAAAAAAAGTGGATGCAAGCAAGCAGAAATTTCTTTCTCTGCCATTTGGGAAAATGTATGAGGAGCAGCAGTCGTGCATCAGTACACAAGAATGAGTCCAAAACCAATATTTCTTCACTCCCAATTCTTTTTCCTCCATATTTCTTTCAGAGTAAATGGAGAAAATAAACCTCATGTCAATCATTCACATTTATACTAAAAGAATGATGGGGGGAAAGTGCATTGTTTAGCGCTTTTTCCCTAAAAAGCAAACACAATTCAATCAGCAAAAGAATTTTTCTTTCCAATTTTCAAATTTTTTTAAAAATTATTTCTTTATTTAATAGAAAAAACTTTTCTGATTAATCCAATTCCAGTACTCGTACCGCTCATTTCCATTTATTTTCCATTAACCAATGCCAACGGGTTTTAAATCAATTTGAACTCCGCAAGTACGGTATATCATTTTATTTTCCCTATTAAATTCAACACGTATTAATTTATTAATTCGCAGACTTTTTGTTTTACGATGGAAACAGGAGCAGGACCATATTATAAACATTCTCATATACGATGAGAGCATGGAAGAGAGCAGAGTCTTCACTTGTTCATTATCTGCTAACATGGTTGGTAGGAGGGAGGAGCAAATGGGCCATAACTGCTCCGTTTGAAAACGACTGCTAGCAGCTTAGCAGCTGCTGGCCGTCTACGAAGCAATACAAGGCCTTGAGGCTTGACAGACTGTTTCTACACTTTATCAATTAGCCACAGCTAATTGCATGTCCGTGGAAAGAAAAGGTCAGACCATTAGCATTCGCCAAAATGAGATCTACTTTAAGTCTGCTTGTAAAATAAAGCAGATGGAGCCACGAGATGCAAACATATCTGCTGCTTATACCTCGCCTCGACTCGATCCTACAGTCCGCATGCGAAAAGAAACAAGGTGGACAACTTTAAGGGAACTAAAGGTGGTTACTAGTATATATAGGAGTGGGTAGGGAATTGCTGGTCTCTTATCCTCCAAAATGGGATAATAAAACCATCTTTGTGGTAATGTTTACTGCTTTTCCTACACTTTTATTACGGCATATTACCACACTGACTCTATCACAAGTAAAACCGACTGCTTAAAAAAAATGAAATTGACTTTTAAAACTCTTTGGCTACCAAACAACAAAAAAATCTTTTCGACAACTCATAAACTCACCATTTTACCAGAGCAACACATAATTTTCGTTTTATTTCCCAAATTGAATTACCTAGAAAACTCTATTTTCACTTCATAAAAGAAACTTTTTACCAATTTACTGCATCTTACCACTAGACGGCAAAAATAAAGTGATGAAATCCTGTAGGGGTAAAGCAAAGCAAGCAAGCAAACACCCAACCCAACAAACTTCTTCTTTCTAGACTTTTGCAATGCAGTGGATTGGAACCTTCGGTTAAATCCCATAATATCCTCCTCAAAAACCTCTCCCTCACTACCACCACCACCACCACCGACCGAGGTACGACGACTCCCTCTTCTTCTTTTCAGCACAACTTCTTCCAATCTGTTCTCGAAGCCGCACTCGAAGAATTCTTGGCATATCTCACAAATTACTTGCTTCTATTCAACAATACCTAAGAACTGCCCTCGTGTCCATCAAACAGAGGGAAAAATGAGAATACACACATGGAAGGAAGCTGCTTCTTCGTGGCCCCAGGGCTGTCTCCCAGTATATGGAGACAAGCACGGAGCTTATTGCTGAATCAATCACTGAGCTGCCTTTCCCTTTCAGCCTCCCCCTTCTGAATTGTATTAACCCTACAGGGTACAGGGGTCGGTGGCCTTAACTCTCTTGCTGACATACTCAACCATCTTGTTTGTTGCTGATACTCAACACTTTACACTATTTATCTTAGCCGGCAGCAAAAATAAACATGAAAAACATTATTTTATTTATAGTGCAGCTAATATGCTCATTTGCTATTCTCGAACATTAAATCTTTATTAGGCTCTACAAATTGCATGAATTATTTTGCTATTTTCCAGATTAATCCAGCCGTACATATAATTCATCAAAGTCGAAACATGTCTTGCATATTTATGCGCCTGCGCCCGAAAGTCAAATCAAAACATACTCCGCAAGGACTAAGTTTGCTTTCCTGTCTACTTAAATTTCGTAACAATCTCTCTATAATAAAGCCAGAACAGAAGGGGGAAAAAAAAAAGAGAAACAGTCGATTTATTTATAAACAAAAGGCAGAAAAATAAGTCTGGCTTCAATTTGGAATCCAAATATTGACTCGAATGACGGGCATGTGTACGGGAGAAGAGAAGAAAAAAGTCAAACGGATAAAATTTCGTTGTCAAAGTTAAACATATTGGCAGTAAATACATGAATAATGTAAGTCGAACAAGGATATTAACGGGCACAAAGTCGGACTTAAAAAATTAATGGGAAATTTTCAAAGGGAATGGTTAAAAGGATCCAAATTAATATTTGTTCCCATTGATTCTAAGCTAAAAAGCCTGGTTGTTGCAATATTCAATTTCGAAAGCTGGCCGCAAAATTCTCAAAATGTCAAATTTAAGCCGTGCCAGCAGTAAATTGAAACAGTGCACACCATCACCTAATATCAAAGCGCATTAAATGTTGAAATACTGCTGCTTATATTGCTCCATTTGGCTGCCTTATGACCCTGTGCTAAATCTTTATCTCCACCTTAGGCCTAACACTCCTCTCGGTGGTGGGTTTCAACCTGCACTTAGCATCAACATCCACCACTCCCTCTTTTCTAACCCAAAATACCCTCAACACGGTACTAAACATTACAATTCGGTAATTATTACCAATAACCCCGCGTATATGGTCCAGTTTATATCCTCCAAGCATTTGTTTATTGTATAATAACCCGGCCAATAAACATTTCATCGTGCACTTATTTTATCCACCAGAAAAGCGAGGGATTTAAAATTTCTAGAAAATTTGTTCTCCTCAAAATGTAAATGTTATCTATTTTTAACGTTTGTTTGATTTTAACTTTTTGGATGAAAGCATTAATTATAAACATTATCTTCCCGTAAAGAGCTTATGTTTTCGATAGATAAACGTTCTTTTCTTTTCTTATATTATTTTTTTTACGCTTTTTTTATCCCGTAATAAAACTGTTTCGATTTTTCCGTGTCTTTTATACAGAAGAGGGGAGGTGAAGTGAAAGAAAAATAGGAAAAAAAATTAAATTCGTGTAAACAGATGGAGTGGCACGTCCCCTCAAGTAAACCCTCGCCCTGTAATGTCGGCTTTTATGATTTATTACAACTCACCTAAGTGACTTTGAGCAAACCAAAAAAAAAAAAAGAAAAAAGAAAAAATTAAAACTGACACCAGATGTTTTTCTACTTAACCTCTCTTTGTTTCCTTATTTTATGGCATCCCTAAGCTCGAGATAATAACGGTTAACAATTTGCTTGTGAGAAAAGCACAAACCTGCTCACAGAATGAGTTAGCAGCAATCATTTCTCATTTACAAAAGCCACAAGCCGAACGTTCCTTACCAGTTTAATCCAATTCTCGGCTCACAAAATAACATGAAAACATTAAAAAAAAAATTAATGTGAAATTTCAAAACGGAAATCTCCAATCATTATGAATTTCACTACCTTAGAATACAATAGAACAATGGAAGCGAGATTATTTTTTTTCTTTTTTAGTTTTATAAGATTTATCTTTATCATCACCACCATCATTGACTATTCTCTCCATGTTCCTCTCGTAAATTTCTCAATACATCACGACCTTTTTGCAGCGAGAGACGCATGTTGCCATACCAGAACAAACCCGTCGAGTGGTGCCAGGACAAGTCAAGCGAGAAGAACTACTTGAGCTGGTGGCTTTGGCTTGCCACACATGGATTGCATTTTAATCTCGCCATCCTCCGTAGCACATAAATCTGCTTTTATACCATTGATAAACACAACTGCTGCCTCCAAATGGGCCCACTGCATCTCCTTCAGCTGTTCCACTAACCGTTTGCACTCCCTCCGTGATTCCGGTATAAGACGCTTAATGTCATAGCAATTTAAATAATTCACCGTTTCACCCACTGTATGTTTTCGTACGATACAAAACAAGAAGGAAACATGTGCGGCTTTTCCATTCTCTTCCATGGATTTTTACTACTATTTTTTATTTTTATTTTAAATAAAATAAAATAAGATAATTTAAGAAGAGAGAGAGAGAAAAAAAATAGGGTGCAGAATCTTATTGTAAACAAAACTCTCCATTTCCTCTTCTAAACCTCCATTCCACTTGTACCAAAAGAAAAGATTGAGGAGAAAGGAATTTACACTTCTACATTTATCTTATTCAAAGACGTTGCGAGTAGGCACTTGGGAAATGGAGAGTGGAAAGAACAGCTCGAGGGATTATGAGGAGAGGTTTTGGCCACCCCTACCCACCCACACCCGCCTACCGTCTTCGCAAATGGTGGGAATCTGTTCTGATTTAGCAGTGACAGACCAATCCTCAGGCCCCCCGTCAATGAAGTGGTTGGCTTCTCCTTAAGCCTCATCATCTGTTGTGTAAAGCAAAACACATTCTTACTCTCGGTTAAAGCGAAAAGGACAGTGGAATTTGAATTATTTTCCCATTTGCATGCTCATGGCCAAGTGTAAACACCATGTTACAACGTCCATTGCATTAATATAAACAATTCGAGAGACCACCAAATTAAATGGTTTCAGACACTTATTAAAAACCGACTACTTTATTGTAAATCAAGTCGCAAAGGTTCACGCAAACCCGAGTCGCCTGAATTGTTTTATTTATTTATTTATTTAATTAATTTTTTTCCTTTGACCTTTAATTCGGTGTGAAATAAACTATTTTCACACCCTCAAAAGCTAAAATGCAGCAAACCAAGCCATCAATCCACTAACATATTCCTTCTTTTTCTTCATTTTGCTGAGGCAAGCACATTACACATGGAATAATAATTTTCTTCTCTCATCCATTTTCCTTATAATATTATTGCTATGCTAAGCATTTCTTTAAAGAGACCTCCAACCGAGTTTAAACTCATTTTAATTTTTTTTTTTTTTTTTTTCAAAAAAATTAAAAAATGGTAGCGTAAAGGAGAGGGAGAACCTGATGATGATTTAAGAGACGGTTGAGATCATGATACAACTTGTAGTTGCTTTCCTTCATGCAATTAATCCCTCATTAAGCTCCCAGCTCAGTGGAAGGTGGAGGCGGTAGGTGTGTAATGAGGTGCAATGACCCGCTTCTACGCCTTATTACATAAACCGCACACACATGGCCTCTTGCCACTTAAAACATCTCGCCGCCATCTTTGCAATAAAATTACAACTTACCACAAAATGGCCACACGTTTTCATCTTGCAGGTGATATGATGTGGGAAATGGAATTAAGAAGGCTTTTACAAGGGTGAAAAATTGAAACAGGCTTAAGAATGCAATTTTATGACTGTCATTTTTGTTTTAAGTTTTTTTTAAGTCAAGAAAATGTTACTAATTATAAATTTTTAAAAAAATATTTTTTTTTGCTTAAAAAACTTGTATAAAGGTTTTCCGATACGAAAAAAGGGTTGTTAAGCTGTTTTATTCACTCGTAAATTGATAAAAAAAAATCATTTAATCGATTTAGTCCCTAAGAGAGAATTCTTAAGAATTTCAAACTTTCATATTAATACCACAAAAATTCGTAGAATTGTAATAGATATAGATCACTGCCAACGAGCTAAACCCAAGATTTTTGTTTCCCCACCATCATTCGTCAAAAGCTTAAGTATAAAACAAGGACAACAACAGTCTGCAATATACGACATGAGGGGGTTTAAATTTTTTCAAATTGCCTAAATAAATCACTACTTTAACGGCTCACCTGTATACCATTACTTTTTACAACCAAATGACAAACTTTTCCAACAAAAATACCGATTAACCCTCCTGTCATAAATTAATAGGCCTTACCAAGCATTAACCCGACATTATATACCTTTTTACATAATGCCTCGCTTTACAAACAGTCACGTCTGACACAAAGATTAAAAAAAAGAAAGGGAAAGAAAAGGAAGAAAATAAATAAACCCAGTCCAGTTGACAAGGAGCACGAAATAACAAAAGTAAAGGAAAAAAAATAAAGTGGGAAATCGACAAAATACATCCATCAAGCGTTTGAGTATGTACAGGTGGCGCTGCATTCAAACTCGACTGTCGTTTGTCACCACTAGGGGCCAATGCAACCACATACTTGTGAGCCAATCTTAGACTGTGTCATGTTGACACACCCCTCGAGTGGAAACCCGATAACCCGGCTATAGGCTGCCATTACTGGAAACGCCTACCAAACGTCACTCACTTGACAAAAAATAAAAATAAAACCGATCCAACATATGAAAATATTTTTTTTTATCTTTCCAATGCTTTCCACCAAAGCTGCAGTGGGTGATGCATTCGTATATCCGAGTGCTGCGTAATAAATTTCATATCAGACTGCCAAGAGAAGACTCGACTGCAATACTTGCTGCATTCAAATATTTTCCCAGTTAAGTGTTTTAAGATGGAATAGGGACCGATAAAACAATTGTCTTGTTATTTCAGCAAGAGTTATCAATTCCAACTCTTCTCAACAACCATTTTGTAGTAATTACACAAGCTGCATTCAAATATTGAGTTTTGGTTGAATTTTGAATTTTAAACATCCTATTCTCATTAAAATCAAATGTTAATGAGAATAAGTGACATTAAAACTTCGAAACTAAATTTTGTTTTAATATTTGAATGCAGCTACTGTGAAAAATAATAGGCATAAAATGTTGCCCATATTAGGTGTGAAATTAACACTTTAGGCGCCGTTTGCACTATTATAAGAGCAAATGTACACTTCAAATGTGCTTCTAAACACCTGTATCAGGTGTAAGAAACAATTTCCAACATATTTACTGTATAAATTATTCATTTTCACCCTAATTTGAACATTTAAACTAAAAAGAGTTTGTATAGAGCCACTATTATAATTGATTTTATCAAATTTCATTTTAAAAAATCAATAAATTGTGTTTGAGCAAATTTAAAAAAAAAAAACTACTAAAAAATTTATTAAATTAATGAAAATAAATAAATTGTGAGGTGCACTGCAATTTTAATCTCATTGTATCTTTGCTCGTGGTCTCACGAGTTCAAGTTTAATGATGTTAACACATGAGCAGTAATATAAAACACCTTCATAATCTCATGTCATTCATGGATTACTTTTGTCCTATTAAATTTATTACTTTCCAGTGGTTAAATATTAATCCAAGCAGAGAATAAGAAAGAAAAATTGTTTTTAAAAAAATTAGTGTCAGTTGACTTAAACTTTTCCTAGGTGGTCACAAACAACTGACTGCAAGACAAAGAGAGCATTGAAGAGGAAGTTTCTTAACAGCACAGAGCAGCACAGCCAAGCCAAAGTGGAGGTTTTTATTTGATCGTAGGGGGTGATTGGGGAGAATACACCTGGTGTTGGTGGGTCTTTTGAGGCGACCCAATCCTACACCCATTTTTCCCCTTCTCGGCCTCTCGTGCCATGTTCTTGAAATGACACGCTAGATTATAGAACCACACAAGTTGCCCTGAATAATTTGACAAAGAGAACAAAGGACAGCCATGAAAAACCAGCTCGGCTTGTTGTCGGCTTCAAAGAAAGGGAAAACATAAAAAAGTAAAGCCAACTTTCCAAAAGAAAAAAGAAATAGATTAATTTTATTCCTATTTCATGCCAATATCTGACTTTTTAAAAAAAAAACAAATAAAAAAAAAACAAAAGTAAAATATAGGGTAAAAAAATGAAATTGTATTGAGAAAATCTGAATTTGTGTCTAATTTTCAACTTCACGATTTAAGCAAGCATGAAACGATGCAACAACAAAATTGATTAGGAATTAATTGTGGTGGTCAGTTGCCAAAACGCGACCGCTAATTAAAAGCCCCGGAAAGCTCGACACATCTGATAAACCTCGCGACACAGAAGCACAAATGTTAGCACTAATACCGCAAACATTTATCAAAATCAAAACGTTAAACACTTACCTTGCACAATTAAGCAAAAGACAAAACGCTATTTAGTAATCATTAAGTGTGTCTACACTTACCGTTTCCTTGTGAGATAACAGGTCTTTGCGAATCCGGAAAAAGTTCTTTCCATGTTGCCGTAACCCTTTGATGAATCGTTTCTGTAAATAAAAATAAACAAACAAATAAGTAAATGAAATAAAATTCAAACAAATAAATTTCTGAAATAACAAAAGATTCAAGTGCAAGACTTAATTCAACATAATATTTACATTTCTTTAAAATTTCCAATTTCCAAAAATTTGCCTCGAGTAAGACTGCCTTAAAAATACATTCTACCCCAGAGGAAGAAAACAAAATGAGAAAAGCAGTAAACGGATGAGAAAAAGTGCATTAAGAAAAAGGAAGAGGTAAAAAAAAAAAAAAGAAAATGAAAAATGCCAAAAGATATTTGTAATTCTTTTCAAACATATGTAAACCGAGTTATTTTTTAATATGCTTTTGTACTCGGTTCCAGGCAAATGCAAACATTTTTATTCTATCTTTTAATTTATTAATAATCTCCGAAATATTTCAAACATTTCAATCTATCGAATAAACAAAAACCCCCCAAAAAAATAAAAATAATTATAAAATTTAAAAATTTAAAATTTTTTCCATTATAAAACTTTGTTATTATCTGTTAATGCTATTAAAATCTTTGTAATTAACAAGTGCGGTAAAAGACACAATTAATTTTACATTTACCTTAATTTTACATTCATTGTCATTAGCAGCTCAACATTTTCCCTCCAACCCCTCGCATTATAATCTGTTTCTTGATCACAGTCTTAAAGTTTTATTCATTCTTTGTGCAAGATTATCTGCTCCTCTCGTAAGAGCACTGTGTGTTTGTTTAGAGGAAATGGGAGGGGTGGTTGTGTGGCAAGAGGTGTGTTGACATGGTTGAAAAGGAACAATTATTGTGTTGGTAATGAGAGTGTAAAGACACTTGTCAACACATCCTAATACAACAATTATGAAAGAGAAAGAGGGAGGCCACCCGACGTCCAATCAATATCCTGATACGAACAGTCCATTTTCCACGTTAGGATTGTGCTGCAAATAAAAGATTCCCATCTAAATTCCTAACCCACACACACACAAAAGGTTAAGAATGTTTTTATTTCACCCGACGCCGAGCACCCGACGACGACTGAGCCAACTTAATGAGTGAGCCGTAAATTAATTAAAAGGTATGTATTTTCGTTTTTTTTTTCTTTTAAAGAAAAATTTTTTTGTAGTAATTTAATTTAAATGTAAACACATTAAATATTAAATTTTACATGGTAATTTTTAATAGGTGTAAGGAACTAATCAATTTTGCGCAAATGTAACAAATATTTTCCACTCGAGCAAACGAGGAATTAGCTAATCGAGTGTAAATGTGTGATTAAGTCATCTGTGATTAAGAAAATATCCTCGAGAATGGAAATTTAAAAGAAAATTGGTTTCTTTACCTCGATTTAAAGCAGGAGGGATATTTTCGAGTCTCGATACAAAGTGTGTTTTACGATTTCTATTTCCAAACAGTGTCAAGAGCTTTCATCGCTCAATTAGCTTCAAACATGGCGCCGTTCCAGCACATTGCGATATTGTCGTAGCGAGGAATTAAAATTACAGACATTTCCTTACGAAACCGGATTTTTAAATAATTCTCATATTAAATTCTTTATTCCCCTAATAAAGCTTAATTTTAAAAAATAAAAGCACAAGATAAAAGAAAAATAAAACACCTAGTTCTGTATAATAAGCCTATAAAACTATAAAACAAGAAGGCGACATCTGGCGACAGTCAGCAGACTCATAACACACACATTCACCCACACACACACATCCCTACGAGCTACAACCGTATAGCCAACCCAGCCAGAGCGCCATTTGCAGCCAATGCGCTTTCGACCATAAATTGTCATTGTACGAGACGAGACCAGAAAAGTTACCCACACACACCAAACCAAAAGCAAACATATTGGACAACAAACTCGACCGAGTGTTGGCCACATTTAAATTCTCTCTCCCACCCATCTATGTACGTCTACAGTCGCCTGCAATTCCATCACGAAATAAATCAACCATTTTCCCCCCATATCTTTTTCCCCTCATCATTCTTTCTCCTTTTTCTCTCTCTCTCTCTCACTTCTCTTTCTCAAATTCAGTCAACTAACACCAGTGGTTTTGGCACCACCACTCTCCCACACAGACCTGCAGAGGGCGGGATTTTTCCATCCAAGTGAACGCTTTCAAAAGCTTGTTAGGCCTACCGGCTCCAGCTACTGAACAAAAGCTACCTTCTGCACAAACCTCTAGTCTCACCAGCAAGCTTTACAGAGCGTCCAATATTACCGCGGACCTATTTGAAATTCAGTATCGGCTACAAGCCAAAATCTGACCGTTTTGGATTTAACTCCAAGCCCATTCGTCCAACAACTACTTTCGAAATACCACTTTCAAATAAATTCCATTCTTCTGGATGTTGAAATTTTATTGGTCCGTTTAAATATTTAGAGAGAAAGCGAGAGAGAGAGAAAGACACGAGTCTGGAATCAGTTTTTGTACAAGAAGAAGAAAAAAATATTCCGGTCGAATCAATTTCCCAGTGTAGACATTGGCTTCAGCCATGGATTCATTGCCTGATTTTGTCTTCCAAATGGGCAATGTATTTATTCAAGTATCTGGCATTGTGGTTAAGTCTGACGAAAAGTTTTAAGGAGGCAAACTTTAATATTATAAAAGTAATAACTAGTTTCGACATGCAACCAGGCTGTCTTCACCATTATAATCCAAATGTAAACACTAAAGCTTATTATTCTACTAACAAACCGGATAACGATTTAACTAATAATAGTTTCTGAATAATAGATGTGTTCTGTGGCTTTTTATTAAATTACATGTTTAATTTTCATTAATTTGACATAATCATGCCATAATCTTGTTTGAAATTTGACATATAGAGATGTAAGGTAATGAATAAAGTCATCAAAAAGTATGTCAAAGACAGTTTTAATAAGATTAAAGACTAGTCTTAACATTCTAGACTTAATTAACAATTGTATGTGTGACAAGCATTACTGGATAGATTGTTTTAATTTAAACATTTAAATTAACAAAGAAAACTAAATGTTTTTTATTTTATATAGTTTTTGATGGGTCTTTGTATTCATTAGAGACTTTGTGACTTACACTGCATAATTTATAAGTTGATAAATCAATTTAAAGCTTTAAAAGTCGAAAATTCGACTTATAAGTGAAATCATAAAGGCGGCAGTATAAGGCACGCTTAATTTGTGTTGTGTACGTGAATAAAATAACTAAGTATAAATTGAAAAGTCTGCAAACTCAAATTTAACTGAGTTTATAAATTATATTTTTGTCATAATTACAGTCTCTAATGTTATTCTAAGTCTCCTTCACACCTCACAAACCCTAAATCTCTGAAACCGAACCACAACTGCAACAAATTTCTAAGTAAATTTCCACATATTTTAAAGTTTGTTAATAATAAAGAGATTTTGGTCATGGAAACTGCGATCTCAGAATTCAGTTGCCTGGTAGCTGATGGAACGCAAATTGAAATTTCAACTACCTACAGCATGTAAAGAGCACTCATTTAATAACCATGTTAGATACGTGGTTTCTAAGTGTGTTTTATTGATGAAATCATAAGACCTACGCAGTTTAACTTTGTATCAACCAACCGTTTAAACCTCTGCCGCTCAAATGCGCACATCAGTTGAATTTTCAGTTCAAAATTTGAATAAAATATGTCGGTAATAACCAACCATTCCTTCCAGCTGTAAACGGCTGCGAATTTCAGTTTGAAATCCCCAACGACGCTCCTTATCGTCGTATTTCATCATTTTTTAAAAACAAACGTCAAAGTAATAGGACACCATCGTGCACACGAATAAACTTGGCTTTCACCAAAACAAGTAATCAAAGCCAAATTGTTTTTGATGTTCGAAACCAAACACAACATCACGTGACCGACTTTTTCATGTTTATTTTCAACAACCAAAAAAGAAAAAAAAATATTGATGTTAAACATAATTACTTCCTATAGGTCACCGGTCTCGTACATGTGGTTAATTAAACCAATTATTGCATAACTTCCAACATATTAAATAATCCGTTTTGAAATCGTCATTAAGTTTCACAATTCGTGCAACCCGAAACCAATAAAAACTCTCTTCAAAACCAGACCCATTCGCCGTAATGACATTGCTACTTTTACAGACATAATTAGTGTGACAGTTACTATCTTTTTCAAGCGTCTCTTAAGTCTTAACTCCGCATTTCTTTTTCAACAGCGCAAACACTTGAAATAACCACACGCTTGATTTGCAGTAAACAAATGTGAATTGATGATGCACTTAGCCAAAAGACATGTCATCAGCAAAACTGATGCTTTGCCCTTAAAATATTTTTCAAACGAAGGTCGTATGTGCCAACAACTCTTTCGATACTCCAACAGATGCCAGCCAGGCAGAGCTAAGTTTGGTTAACAAAACTCTTGCCAACTTATTAATCACGGTAAAAATGTTTACCGTGTAAACAAACCGTTTTCGTTTGTTTGTAATTTTGTCCTCTCGTTACTCGCGACTGTGTAGACAAGTCGGTTTTCATCACTCGAGTTACAAATAGCCGTAACGCAATTTGTTCCAATAAATTCCGTCTTTATACAGAGTGAAATGTGGAAAAAAAAATGGAGGAAAAAACCACGGCCAACATGTGAAAATCTACTTCAAGGTTTTCTCCTATGTCAAACTCAAAAACCCGACTTTCAATTCCAATTTTCCCACAAGGCCACGCACAAAACAACTAAAATGAGGCCTAATTTCACAAATTAATTTTTTTTTTCTCTCAGCCAAAATAATTAATCCACCATTCATGGCCCACAGAAATTACCACATAACACTCACTCTCTCTCGTTCGTTTAATAACCCCGCATTAAAAACCTCCCGTCACTATTTTCCACCCGTCAAAATTCATTTCTAATTCCAATTTTCCCATCAAGCCCTCGTACAATCAAAAAATTAATAGAAAGAAAAAAAAACCGGGGGTTTTACTCCCAATTAATTTTCTCCATCAAACCAATTAGCCTAAAACACATCTCACCCCCTAAATCCTATTAACCATTCCTGAATCGACCAAAACACCGAGGTTTAACTTAACTAATCGAAAATCATTCCCATTCCAATCACACACTCATCGTGTTTTTATCTCGAGTATTTAAAATTAACTCATTTGTCATAGTGATTTAATTCCAGAATTTATCACCAGGATTAAATTCAATTTTTTTCCCTTCCTTCCTTGCTTATTTTAGGTTGAAAAATTGCAATCTATGAGTAGATTTTCACTGCGCAGCAACCTCAAAGGACCTTAGCAACATTCGTGTTTTTCCAACGTAACATTCCTGAGAATAAAAATTTAAATTAAGATTCCAGTTTCGGTGTACAAATGAAGGTGGAGGCACAAAGCGCTTGAAATATTTATACGTTCCCAGGTGCCTATTCATTCTCGTTTGGGAGATTAGCACCAGAGATTAACATCACAAAACACGATTGCGTTTCAAACAACATTAAACATTATAACCTTAAAACGAGGTTCAACAACAGTCGACTTTAGCGAGCATATTGGATTATTTTTATGTATAAAATATAAAATAATATTATTATTATTCTGGTGAAGTCTGGCGAAAATGTTTAATAAAGTCGCTGAATAAAAAATAAATATGAGATAGAGCGAGAGAGAAAAAAAATAACAAATATATGGGCGGGTGAGTTTGCAGATCCAAATAAATTACATGTGCACTAACATGTTAATTTATTAATGCGTGTTAAAAGAAAGATGGTCCCACAATGCAGTGCATCAGCCATCTGGTGGTACTACTTAAAAGCAATTTCCTCTCGTTAATACCTTGTCTGTATTTTTATAGGTTTTAATTTTTTAATGTTTTCTTTTTTCTTTTTACAGCGACAATTAACTTTATTCACAAGGAATATAAAACTCTGCTTTTTAAATTTTAAGGTTTATTTATTTTAGTTGTTTATAAAAGGATTTTAATAAATTTTTCGTTTAATTTATGAAAAATCCAATAAAAATAGTTAAAAATATACGTCAAGACTAATTATATAAATTTTAGGGTTCGTATTATTCTTTTAAATATAAATATAATTTAAAAAACGCTTTTAAAAACTAATGAAATTAATTATTTCCTGATTTTTCAATGCGATTTGCGTATAAATAGTTTTCCCCCTTAATTGGATGAATCCCTTTACGTCAAAACAACGTATAAATACACTCGAGATCATTCTTTGAACATGAAAAAACCACATTTTGTACGTTATTAATCGATCAGTGATAAAAATCCCATTCAAAAATCCACCAGACCAAAACAAACCCCACATAATAAAAACACAAAAATAAAAAACCAAAAAAAAAAATAAAAAATCGTAAATACGGAGGGAAAAACAGGGTAAACCCATACCGTACCAGATAGGAATAGCACAATAATCCACTATTTTGAAATACATGTGAAACTTGAAAAAAAATCCAGCGCCACAACACTTCACTAGAAATCCACTTGAAACAGTCGAGTCGAGTTGCGTATAAAAACCACTTGCGATATCAACCAGGGCACACGGCACCACACACAAACATGGTGGCTGCACGGAGCTCCCAGACCCAGGCGAACTCACTCCAGACGTTGGTTCGGCGTCACCGACGAGCGGCGAGCTCGTGTGCCGGTCTCCAGTGCCTGCTGACCTCCGTCATCCTTCAAACTAAAGGCCGAAGAAGAGACGCAAGCGTCGTGGCTGCCACTCGGAAACATTTACATTGTATTGATTAACATGATCTGTCAGAAAAGGGGCCTCCAAGTGCCAATCACAAGAGCGGTGCTCGTCGTCGCCAGCTGCACCAGCGCCTACACCCAAATTACTAATGCCTCCTCACATAGAAAGAGGGAGAGCCGGCTCCGCCTACCGGGGACACCGTGAACGCGGTGAGACCCGATGGAACTATGTTGGGTGGGGGTGTTTGAAAAAAAATTTACGTCGTTGATTTTTGTAATGATTTATTATTTTAACTGTTTTTATTTTATTTTTTTTAAAGGAGTGTTTTAAAAATTGAGGAAAATGTTATGGTTACGTAATATCGATTAAATTTTTTTTTTTTAAATTATTATTTCGTCAATATGTTTACAATTTATTAACACCATAAAAAATAATTGCTCAAATTATTGTAAATTAAATTGTGGGGCAATTATGTCATTACAGAAAAATTATCTAATTGACGTTTTTATTTATTTTTTTCTTATTATAAGCGACTTTTTAGAATTTTAATTTTTTTTTCAGGGAGAATGAAACCTTACAGCGGTTTTGACGTCAATCAGTGAAGTATTTACTGAACACAAACGACAACAAAATTAAAACTGATGTTAATTGCGAGCGAACCCATTTTTAGATCTTTTCAAGCAAGCTGCACAGTTCTAAAATAAATAGAAATTTTTCCATTCTACATCACACCATCACACTAAAACTAATATTAGTATACTAAAAAACGCGCTAAATTCCGACAAAAACAAAAGACAATTAATCATTCGTATTGGTTATACAACTGTTCCAACATTTATCTCGCATTTTACCCTTCAATTTGTTTCTCAAACATTTTACGTGAATAATCAGTCAGGAATAAAAAAGTAGATAAAATCTCAGGCCTACACCATAAGACAAAACTTGTACCTTTTTCTACTTAATCAGAAATATGAATCAGCTAAAGTAGAGGCTTCAAAATAAAAAAAAGGCTTATCTACATTCTACTTTTGTGCTTATCACTTTCCATTGCAAATAACATTTGTCAGTTGCTATGATACAATTGCGGAAAACATCCACAGTGAAAACATTCAACGTAAACTAATTCCATTTAACTCGGGCATAAATATTTGAAGACTGGCTTAGTTTAACAAAACTGAATGACTCGACCATCGGAAAAAATAAATACGAATTGATCGGGATATAATCACTGCTGTACATCAGAGGAAAAACAACTTTTGACAAACCGGCCAGAGAGGGCGTGCCAAAACAGGAAGTTGTAATTTCGAATCATTCCCATCTTGCTGTAAGTGTCCCTGGTGCGGGTAATGTGCGAGAAAAGCTTGTTAATTTAATCAGAAGACCAATTAGCAAAAATGCATCCTCTCAAAGTCCAAATTAACACACTCTTAACCCTAAGTCTAATTATCTTTTTATTTGCCTCCGCTGTTTTCTCCAATAAACATACTTTCAAACCCATTATCTTGTCAATTCGTATCTTCCTCACTTTTTTTTTCTTTCGGAAAAATCCCAACCGAATCCATTTGGAGTATTTTTAATCCGCATAAAACATTTCCAGTCTATAAACCTCGCTTTAAACTTTCAAACGAGGTCATCTAAGCCACCCAAATAACTATTTTTCCCTTCATTGCGAGTTTTTGGTATAAACAAAAACAATAAATAAAATAAACGGGATGATGGTTAAAAACAAGCAAATAAAATAGGCATTTTCTCTCTTACCAATTAAGCGTAATCCACTCAAATGGGTTGTGAAAACTCTCACCACATTTCACTTGGAGGAAGTGCTCAGCAAATTAATTCCCCTTGCATTTCATTTCCTCTTTTAAAACTCGAGATCAACTGCAGCTTGTATTTTTATTTACAACACGAGGATAGAGACGGAACACCAGTTCCTAACCTATTCAAACATTGTTCTTTTCAAATGCTTCTGCTCCTTCTTGACCTCTAAACGCATTTATATTCACCTCACAACTTCTGACATCTTTGACTTTTAATTACTTGACATACGAGGCCAAATGGCTCAAACTGAATTTGCTTCACTTTGATAATAAAAAATAGAAATGTTTTCCTAAATTACCTAGTTGGAGTCATGAAAGGAAAATTTAAAAACATAAATTAACTCCTTTTTACATTTTTTCTCTGTCTCGTGTTTTTCACTTTTCCCGTGATGCTTTTCGAATTATATTTTGATGGTTTAGGGAGTTTTACTGGTTACTTTTATTTGATTTATCACGAGATAAATGCAATTTGGACAAAGGTAGTTCTGTTTTCTAGGCCAGCCAATTGTTCAATTTAACATGGTCACGAGCAAACTAACTGTAATTGTGTAAGTTGTCCAATTGATTAGAATCTACTCACTCAATCGAAATCATTGCTCACACCACAGGATGCGATTTAACTGAATTTGATTAAAACTGTACGGTTATAATAGCGACCACACACACCATACGCAACTATTTTAACTATTCCCCCATTAAAGCAAACCAACTTCCCAATTAAATATTCAACACGAAACAAAATTAAACGCCGCAAACTTATAAAATATTCAAAATTCTTTAAAAATAAAATATAAAAATAAAAAACATTGAATATTCACATATTCATCATATTCAAAATCGACTAAACCCTTTTTGCAAAATTAAAAAATCCCTTTGCTTGTCAATTAACGTAAAAAGACGTTTTTAAAAAACAAAAAAGAAAAAAAAAACAGAACCAATATGTCTGCCTGAAACC
The DNA here is from genome assembly GCA_034695885.1 of Geophilus flavus. NCBI lineage: Eukaryota > Metazoa > Arthropoda > Chilopoda > Geophilomorpha > Geophilidae > Geophilus > Geophilus flavus. The sequence goes on from JAQFZO010000037.1 coordinate 24,238, forward strand.
CAACCAAAAATCCGTGTAAAGGGCGCAGCGTCTGTTGAGCCGATCCATTCGGCTGCACATTTATTGATTGGCTGTGGCTCGTTTCTCCCCCACGGAGCAGCTGATGATCTGATTAGGGTCGACACCTAGCGGATTTGGGAGGATCTGCACCATAGTTGAAGAGGTAGGATTTGAAGCAAAGAAAGATATGTATAAATCTAAGCATACCCAACGCAAATATTGCGTTGATTTCCGCTTAAATCTTCTTTTATGCGCTTTAAATGGCGAATTACCATCATCGTATTCGCGTAAGCGAATTAGGTACCGAAATGCGGGACCATTAATCATCGGCCTTTAAGTCACTCGCGGTATTTAGAAATTAATGTACTATGATGTTTCATTGTAATCTAGCATTTCGTAGAAAACAAAGGGATTAGTTACACTTCACTATATCTTTTCTCTCGATTTTAAACTTATTTTTAAATACTCCATAGAGCGACACCTGCCGGATGAGTAATTTTTTTTTTAAATTTTTTTTAAAAAAATGAAAATATTATTTACAAATTTTATAAAATTTCAACTTTGTGGTGTTGCCATAAATTAAATTGCAAATCATTAAATTTCAATTAAAATGTAAATTGAGTTCACTTAAAAATTAGGTTTACAGGCCTCAGGGGTAACTCAGAGACTCGAAGAAAGGCCAAAGGGGTTCAAGGAGTTCCAAAGGGAAGCGCAGGGGCTAGCAAAAGTGGGAGGAGGGGTTAGGTCCTTCGAGGATATCCAAAGAGACATAACCCATAAACACTGACCTCAGCAGCCATTTGTTCTGCTACAACAGGAAATATACACATCCACAGATAAATATAAAAGGAAACGAAAAAAAAGGGGGCAGCAATGGCAGCATGCTTTCTAGACAAAAACAAAGCATATAAAAAAAACTGGAATAGCTGAATAATGGTAATAAAAGGGGAAGAAATGATGAAATCAGCTGATAAGGTCGATATTAGCACACAACAGGAAAAATAAATAAAATTAAAAAAAATTTCAAAAATTTAAATTTAATTTTTTTTTTGCAGCAAAATCTCTTTCTCTCCATAAATCCCCTAGACAAATAAAATAAAGGCACTACAAATCCAATTTACACACCTAGAGAAACTCTACACCTGACAAAAATGAAATTTGGACCTTTGCCATTTTTCAGACCACAAAACAAGATGAGAATGGGGAAAACGGAAAAAAAAATAGAAGAAAATATTTACCTTTCACAGTCACTCAAACAAATTCAATTAACATACGTCAAAATTAATTCCCTCCTAACACAAACTTCCTTGCCACTCATTTTACTACTACACAGAGAACCAATCCCTCTTTATAAATTCCCCTCACACTCTGGACAAACACACAAGCACCCTGTTTACATTTTATCTTATAGTCCAGCAGCACCAAGAACCTACTATCTTCTCCCCTCACTCTATCACACGCCACAATGACCAATAGGGGGCACAGCTAATCCTGGGAAATTCAGCCTGGATCACCTCGCTACCCTCTACAGCTAACACCCTATCACCACACCTCCTTATCGATTTTTTTTGCCTTGCACTACACCAAAATCTATTCCATCCATTAAGTGATTTTACAACAATTTTTTTGTCATCCGAAATTCAATTTCGACTCGAACTCGACCCTCAAAACTTTCGCTACATTTTTTTTCTCTTCCAAATCAAAATCGTGAGTATTTTTATCGTTAAAATTCAATGCGGTCATTACTAATCCAACACTTGCAACCACAAAACCCTTCTTTTGGTCCACCATAGAGCTTCCGGTTCGTGTACCATTATTACGCAGACGCAGTGATGTCTTTCTGGTGTGCCAAACCTAATCAATGTCCCCTCCTTCAACGCACAATGGCCGCGCAGAGATGCCTGTTTGATAATAAAACAGGGGAACCATCCATTCAGCCCCTAATAACCCCAACTGCTGCCAATGTCACATGGCCTAATCATCAGTTCATTACATTGAGTTGGTGGAAAGGGGGTCTCGAGATACATTACTCTCATTCGGCCACCATAAGCTTAGATAACCTCGTATAAGCTAAATATAAAAATGTTTTATATAGTTTTATAACATTAATGTTCTTTATGGCAAACTTTCTCGTAATTTATTTATATATGAAATGCAGTGGTGTTGCTGTTACAATTACCAATAGCTAGAAAGTAACTAATAAACGTTACCATTACAGTAACGAGAAAAAATTTTATACTAACATTTAGGTATAGTGTAAGAAATTCAGAATTATAAAATAATAAAATCTGAAAACCAGAAGTAACTGGTTAAAAGGAAACCCTCCATGCGCAAACGCTATTGTTACTTCACCGTTTCCGTTACTGTTACCATTGTGTTACAAGGAAAAATGTAAACAAAAAATATATTTTTGTAAAAGCTACTACAGTACAAATCCAATATTTTTGTAATAAAAATGTTTGCTATTTTTACTACGTCTTCGTTTTTGTTTTATTGACAGAAGTTGAAAGAGAGGTTGTTTACATTTGAGAACATATCAATCTAAGATGTCCTGATTGGAGTACATAAGTGTCAGTTACCTTATACCGGTACTATTGGACTTTAAAAATGCGGTACAGATAACAATTACCGCTTATTTTTAATTGTCGGTAATGCTATAGTAACTGTATCGGTTACAACACGTGATAAAATGTAAGGCCTATAAACCTAATTTAAAAATAAACAAATGCGCGGTCTGGAAAAAACCTACATTCAATTTGTTGTTTAACAAAAGGCCGGTTTACGTCACTGAAATAACACATTAGTCAAAATGTAAGGAAAAAAAATTCTCTTGTCAGCTTTGGAAGTTTTATGTTAATCATAAAGATGGAAATTGCGGAACTGGGTTGGCAATGGCCGGATATTAAAAGAGGGTTACTCTTTTAAAAATTGGATAATAATTCATGCGAACTATATCATTACACACGAGTGGCAAAAATTTTATATTTTCGCTTCATGGTCAAGCTAATTACGTACTAGAATGTCAAAATTGAAATTTATCTTCAATCATGTCGAGTTCCACATAAGTTGGTAAACAAAATTATCACCTAACTCCATATACAGAGTCGCTTCGACTTCCGGATCTGATCTACAAAATCCCCGTTCTTATCGTAATCGTTTAATCTGCTTATATAATAATACTAATCACATTTTAATAATCTTTCGCTATTACCTGATAATTGCACCTGTTGCAAAAGCAGAAATAACAAAACAAAAGATGTGAAAAGAATGCGTCGTAAAAAGGTGCCATTAAAATGAACAAATCCCTTTTTCCTTACAACTGATAAAACATTTTATGCATGGAAAAAATGTAGTTAAAAGCGAAACCATTCATGCAATACTAATAGACTTTGCGGTGATGACAATAATGTAGCAATAATAAATAATTAAATATAAATAAAAATTAAAAAATTAAAAAAAGTCTTATCAATTGATGAGAGAAAAAAAATAAAATGGTGGCCGGAAGTTTTTAAAAGAACGCTGCTGGATAACGTAATGACCGGCCTTCTGCTATTTGTCAGCCAATTAAGTAATTAAAGCCATTTCCACAAAACGCACGGGGCTCAACGCGGTTAATTAAATTGGCAAACAGTCGAGTCCATTTTACCTGGGATAACAGGTGCGCCATTGTTCACGTGGTTTCATAAAGTAACCGCAGAGGTCGCCACCAAAACTCACCCAGATTTATGCATCTCCATTATTAAAAATCGTCAAAAGACTTTTCATATTCTTTCATCCCGCAGGGAATGCCGAGTCCATATACTCCAAACAGCTGACAAGAAGTTTTTAAGGCAGCAAACCAAATCTATATTACATCACACTTGCTATAAAACTCGTTTCAGACTGATAAAAAAAAGAGAGGAGTGAGAGAGAGAAAAAAAAAATCCAACTCGATCTCCAACACGTTTGTACACCTCCAAACATCCCTTTAATCCAGGTTCTTGGAATGAATTCTAACCAATCCTTTTATACACCAAGCAAATGATAAGAGGGCAATTTCTTATCCCTTTTTCAGTCTTCTTAAAGCATCAAGAGGGTATTGATTTTCTCGGTGCATTATGGGGCTGATTTTTATGGCGGTACCACAAACGTGTGAGCCTCTGGGCCAATCATTGCTGACACACAAGTCCAGCTTAATCAGACCGAGATCGTGTCCACATCTGCACCCCTACGCCTCTCTCTTTCTTTTTAGCTCTCCATTACTGCCATTTTCCACGTCACGTGAGAGTAAATTTATGTGATTTTATTGATTACAAGGTGGCTTTATCACTCCCCCGTGGCAAGTCGTCATAATTTCACTTCGCCACCCACACAAAAAAAATATTTTTTTTTCTTCTTTTTTAACACAATTTCCTATATGCGAAAAACTTTCATTTGAAGTTCTGTGAATTTGTCAAAATAAATCAAAACCGGACCCTTGAAATAATTGGATGCGTTTTGATAAAAGAAACCTTTCATTTCTATTTCCTAAACTATTTTTTTCTTTCCTAGGGTCCCCCAACCAACATGTATTTATTTTTGTTTATTCTCGCCAGATGACACCAGATGAAACTGCCCCATATTATTCAGTCTGGCCGCGAAATTTATTGCTAACAGATGCCAACAAGTGCTAAGTTAACATACAAGCCAATTAGTGTTTTGCTACGTCTGGCAAGAACTAAGAAGTTGTGACTCTTCTTTAAAAAGAAAATGTGTTGTACTTTGTGTCGTGCTGCTTGTCACGACTGCGCAAAGCATTTTCCTTCCCTGTCAACCAGAAGATGACAACTTAAGTGAGATGGGCACATTAAAAAAAAACTACACGTCAATCAAAATCCCTTTTATTCAATAGCTACTTAAAATGATTTGCCATTTCTTTGCTAGTGAGCTGATATCACACAAACAAACCAAACTAAAAGGGGAAAAAAAACTCTTAACGACTTTCATGTTTTCCTCGTGTGGTTATAAAGATTGCGGTATTTCTTCCTGTTAAGTATTAAAAAAATGATAGCTTTGTGTTCTAGCCAATAAAACCATTTAATTTTCAAAACCTTTCAGTTTGATTGGATGATGTGTGATGACATAAAAAAAAAATTTTTTCTATTATTTACTTATTTTTTATTCTTTCCCCTTCTGGCTCATGTTAGTCGAGTCAATATTCTTTCACTATTGATTGACATCCTATTGATGCAGCTTTGTATTTACTCTTAGAGTTTTTATTTTGCAATTCTTGGGTATATCGGCTTCGACACACCGAAAAGAGGCTTTTAATTCACTCTTACTTCGGTCATCAATTCTACTAGCATCAATATTTGTTTATTATCCCCTTTAACGTAAAATAAAAAAAAATCTTAGCAACCGCACGAATATCGGCTTGTCTTGTGCTATGTCCTTAAGGGACTATCTCAAGTCCCAAGTGAAACCCCAGTGCTAAGTAACCTTGGCAATTTGTACACCAGAGAGACTGATCGTTACATGGGCAAAAATTCATTGATTTTTGCCAGGAAGAAAGAGAAGACAAAGAAACCAACGTACACATAAATGGAAACATTACACGAAAAACATGGAACGACTTTGGTTTTACGATTTAAATTGTAATTCCCACGCAAACAAACACGTAAATTCTTATTTGCGGTAATCTGTGGTATAAATTTGTTGACTTAAAAAAATGGTTCATCAATAACCTCTTAATTAATCGACTTGTTTTTACATTCTAATTAAATTATTGTAAGAAAATTGCTTTTCATTCAAGGCTATGATAAGCAAATGTTTTTTTTTTTTTCTTCTCCAATTTTTATATGTTGTAAATCCTGTTTTATTATTTTTTTTCTTATTTAGACAGGAAATTAATTTCATCGTTCGTTACATATTACGACTTAATGTTTCCTTAAGAGAAATCGAACACCTGAATAAAATTAAAAAAAAAAAAATAAAAATAAAAAATCCACTGACCTGTTCGTCTTCTGTCCACTTTTTGTCTACGCCTTTGGGTACGGGATTTCGGACTAAAGCTTGAAGTGCCTTCCCGGTGTCGTAATTACTGGCATGTAACTGAAACGATCACAAAGCAATTTGTAAATTAGAAGATTACAATTAAAATTGAAACGGACTCAAAATCCATCTCCCAACACATCTTAACAACTTCCGGTTTATATAATTCTGGTAACTCGGCAAGAGAGCTTTGCCTCGAGTCAATATTGTCGTAAAATGTTAATATTTATTTTAAAAAATTTAAGTAATAAAAAAATTTTTTTTTTACGTTCCCATTTTTTCCTTCGTCCTTGGTTTTAATGATTGAAACACGTCTGTGCCGTTACAGATAAAAAAAATATATAAAAACGTTGTTTGTCTGTTCACATTTATGACAGTCGAATCCATTCGGATATTAAAAACGAAAAATAAGTTCCATCGCGAATAGTTGCGCAGTGATAGCTTTTAAATGAATGGTTGTTTTTCGCCAAAAGGAAAAAAAATTGTTGGTCCATTGATATTAACACGCAATGATAGCACCATAAAATAAAAACTTTATATTTCACGTCGTAAAAATTACTTTTAACGTATAAACACAGTTTTAAAAAAAAAATAATTTTCATCTATTTTTATTTTCAGGTCAAGTTTCCATTTGAAAATCAATTTCACTCACTTTAAATCGCATCTCATACCATATTTCCCGCTATCTCTAATCCAAATTTCATCTTAAAAGAATTCCCAACATTTCCTGTTGCCTTGTGCTTCCATTTGAGTCTTTGACAAGATGGAAACTTAAGAGATTGAGAAAAATAAAAAGCAAATCCCCTTGGTGCCTGGCAAAATCCCAAAAACTTTTTTTTCTCTCTTCTTCTTCCTCTTTCTCTCGTGCCTCACTTGTTTCCAACGATGAAATTGGGTGTCAGAACATGCACATAAAGCACATTGTACCAAGTGCGCATTTAACTCCGCCTCATTTTCTCCTTTTACACACTTCAAAAAGTGTCCATTAAATGAGACTCGCAGAAACGCTTTCAATTATTTCCCACATACCTTAACATATCTCAACCCCTTAACTATTATTCACACATATAAAAAGGCATTTTTATTAACGCCTACTAAAAAAATATTCCAATCAAATTTCAAACATTTTGAATTTTGTGGGGAAAAAAATCGCTAATCTAATCGATTTTGCCAAAGTCTCGACCTCCATTACCAAATCTGATTTCTATTCTGACTCATACTCAAGTTCGGGTAAATTTTATTATTTACCAAACTCTTATTACCTCTAAACCTCACCGCAACTTACACAAATTGCATTACATATTCATCACATCCGCCATTTTGCATGCGAAAGCCACAACTACTACTAATTTGCACATAAAATCAAAGACCAAAAGCCACCACATTTTATTCACGGGGTATACAATCCCGGGTCAACATAAACTCTAATTTATGCATCGTAAGGTCAAGTCCAACAAAAAAACAGGAATATAAAATGCTGGTTCTTGTCAACCATAAGACTTAATAAATTATTACCGCAACGTTTATAGTTTATGCAGCTGGAACGGCGAGTTTAAGAAGTTGTGGGAAAATGTAAACAATTTCCCAGTTATTTTATAACACAACACGCTACACGCTCCATTTTGATCATCGACTCACTGCCACGCGTGACGTTGACGTTATCAAATTACAAATTTCAATTAATACTTGTAATTTGATTCGACCGGCTCGTCGATACTTACTATGTCCATGGCATTGATGGTGGTGTCGTCACGAGAAGCAGCCAAACAGCCATCATCTGCAGAACCGCCGTCACACATCCCTGCAAACGCAGCCATGCTCCTAAAATTAGAGAAAAACGAATCACTTAATGTGAAAATAATTACAGGATAAAAATCACATTTCTAACAAATTATGATTTATAAGTTCCCCAATCCTACACAACCAAAAAACAAATTACTCAAAGGCTTAAAAAAAAAATAATTCCAGGCCACACTAATCATTACAAACAGACAAAACAGACCATTTAAATCTATTTCTACATACATAACATACATAATATTTTCTGCCTTGATTAACTTTAAACACGTTAACCCCTAACAAACAACACAAAACACTTTTAACCCAAAAAGAAAAAAAATCAACGCCCCAATTCAGCCCGCAGTTTCCCACCCACTTCCAAATCCCTCCACTTAAACATCAGACAAAAGAAAATTTCGACTGCATTCTCAACAACGACCTGTAAAAAAAAAAAAAATCGATTGGAAGGGGGAGAAAAAACCAGAGGGCCTTCGGTAATCATCTCGCATCACTAAATATTTAGTTAACAATATAAAATAAAAATTTATAAAATTAGATTTTTGCTCATACACCCACAAATGATGTTAATTTATTCACGAAGCATCCATCGAATCGAAGGATACCGTCGCGAGAAGGCGCCTTTAACCGACCCCTTTTTCGATTATGATTCCCCACCTACTCCTTCAGATTACCGCCCCCGCATCCCTTTCTGGATTGCATGAATGCAAGGGGAAAGCTCTCGAGCAAATCCAACAGTTTGTGGAACCTTTCACGTGTGACTGTCATCAAGATATGCACGAGGGAGGACGGAAGAAGGAGTCGGGTGACAACAGGACAAAAGCAATATTGTGGGAAGAAATGCACGAGATTATTCGATGACATGACATCTTCGTTTTTTTTTCTCCCTTTTCTTCTTTATAAATTACAATACAATCAGATTGCGAAAAAAATAATGGTTTTCTTTTGTAAACGTGATTGACCTCGGGCAAGTACAAGTAGAATGTGGTGATCCACGACTCGCCTCTTTCAACACAACAATTTTGATTTTTTTTTTTTTTTAGGGTTTTAAATTTGTGTTGCGGTTAATGCAGTACAATAAGTAGATAATATTTATCTTACCTGGCAGCTCTGAGGTACATAAGAAGGTCACAGTCAGGCATGCCTGGTAACCATCGAACTTCCTCCCATTGCTGGCACTTTTCGGGCATTCCATCGGGATGAACATTTGGTTTGTATTCGGGAAGGCGAGCCTGGAATTTGTAAACAAGTGATTAATCAAACAAATAAAAATTTAAAAAATTAGATCAATCTAAATTAAATACGATGGAATCCACTTGTGACGTCCTCGGTTAGAACGTCAACCCGCTTACATATATGCAAAAAATTTGAGATTTACAAATGCTGAATTTGATGTAAATTTGTGGGCAAAGATATCTTTACAAAACTTTTTTTGTGGTCAAAGGTAGCCTTTACGTCAGATTTACATCAGATTTACAAATTGAATTTACTGTACACTGTTTAAAATAAGATGTAAATTGAGATTTACACTTCACCTTTCATGTCAATTTCTCTCAATTTTACGAATGTGAGTGCTCAAATTTGTAAAATTGTAAAATTGCCCGGTTATAACGTCAACCTGCGTATAACATCATTCTTCCCCAGTCCCAAAAATGACGTTGTAGGCGTGTTCCGCTATATTGCAATTCATCTGTTTCTTTATTTTCATTTATTGCTTTGTGCCTGTTATCCATCTGGTCTTTAAATGCGATTTCAAGGTGAGGATAAATTACTACAACTTTTCAATGCATGAAATTATGACGGAAATTATTGAGAAATAATTGTTAATCCGTCGAATGACTCGATTAAGTGACTTTAATGCATTTTATATCTCTCGATTTATCTCTTTTTTCAGTCTTATAAGTTATTAATATATACCTGATGGCTGGGTCCAACCCTAATCTCTCCCTGGGTGCTCGCCAGCCTTCTGGTTTCAGGGTTATAGCCAAGAATGTAGAAGAAACTGTCAGGTTTCGGAAGGAAATCTTTTACTGCAAAGATATCCTGATAATGATGCACGTCGCACTGGCCTCTACACATGTCATGAGAAAAAAAAAATGAAAATTATAATTATTATTACGGGCAACAAGCGTACGACGATTCAGTTTGATAGTTATGGGAGAGTTGTATAATTTTAATTTTACATGAACAAACAAATTTCATTTTTTAATAGACATCTGGAGGAAAATTAGTTAAAATTTCGTACACAACTTGTCTAATTGTCACCTGATTTATTTATTTTTAACGTAAAAAACAATTAATTTACCTTAAAGTTGACACGGGGTATGTATCAGTTGCATCAGAAATAAACAATTCTCTTGCTTTCACGACAGGATCCTTAACAATTAAATTTTTCCCTGATTCTGAAAGTAAACATAAACGATAATGTAATAGCTTGTTTAAAAAATAACATACATTTTACTTGTTACAAAAAATAATGTAAATAAAAGAAATTTAAAAAAAAAACTTTTAACCAGAAAGCCTTGATTTAACAAACAGTTGCCAACAACAAATCGATCAACCATACTTTTTTTCCTTTCACGTTTCGGAAATCACTTGTACTACAAAACACAAGGTTTTTTTTGTACTCCCTCCAATTGCTATTATCAATAACAGTCGCTACCTTCCGTCATTATCAAATATCAATCAGATAACAAAAAAAAAAAATTTAAAGTAAACAATGTTTTATCCGTACTACTACACGCTAACAAACGCGATATTAAAATTCTGCGGTGTGTTTTGATGGCCCAAATTACACGTTTAAAGCCAATCGGAAAATGAAGATCGGAAATAATCAACGGAAAGAAAAAAAAAACAAATAGTGGGGAAAGAAGCGCTCGCACATTAAACATCACTCACCCATCAATGTGTGGGATTCATTCCCTCGATCCAAAGTCCTTGGAAATAGTAAGTGTTACTAGTTTTCGAGATGCGATCATCGAATAGAGCTAAAATCTGTACAATATTCCACATCTCCAAAAACACTACACCCTCATTATTGACTCGACGACTCGACACCGACGGCCATTACGTGCAAATCCCGCAGCTAACACTACGTGCGCTCCCATTGGTCCCCGAGAAGCTCACAGTTCTCTTTATTTTCCCTGTTTTTAGACACGGTCATTCGGCGACCGGTTCGAAGCATTACGTCATTTCATTCACAGATGAAAAGTGGAATGAAACACTCGCGATTTGATATCGATTTGTTGCTGTTATTAAAATATATCTCAGTAATTAAAACGTATCTCTAACAGAATTACGCGTCATCACCTCAAATTTTATCTTTTACATATTTATGACTTTGATAATTCTATGGAAAATAACTAAATTACTTGATATTTTAAGAAGAAAAAAAAATTAAAAATTAAAAGCCAATTAAACGCCAGATGGAAATGTACAAACAAACTAATTTGCCATAAAAAACATTTTATGTTCCGGTTTCAGTTGATGTCAAGGAATAAATATAAACAAATAAATAAATAAAGGGAATAGAACAGACAAAAGGTTGAATGATTACCATTTTCAGTGTTCCTGTCTTGAACTAATAGCTGATAAACTGAATCGGGAACTTCGGATGGTCTATAGTACCATTTCACACTCACCATCAACGTCCCCTTTTTACTCTGAAAATAGAAAAAAATTAAATTATTAAAATATTAAAATGTCATGTATTAAATCAACATATAAAAAGACGAAATCGACAAATACATAAAAAATCATTCAAGGAGAAAAAAAAACAAGACTCAACGATCCACAAATAAATAATGAACGCTGTTTCCATTTTAAAACATAATGAAATTCGGGGAAACCCTTTTTGTTTATTTACACACCCTAAAAGAAACAGAAAAAAATATGTCTTATTTCATTTTTTAAAAAAGTAAATATTTCATTCATTCATGCTATAATGGCAGTGACTGTCACCAAACTGAAACACGTACATCAAAAAAAAAAATTTAGTACATTACCCTTATCCACTCCCCGAAAAAAACACGACATGGGTTGGAACTGAACAAGCTTAAAATTGAGTGTTTAAATGGTACAGTTCAACATCCAAATAAGAAGTTTTTTCGTTTTTTTCTTTTTCCTTTTACTTTTTTATTTGCAAAACGAGACTCCATCTTTTGGCAAGCTGCCTAAACAAATACATTCGCCTTTTTTTATGTTTATCTGTTGATTGTTACATACAAGTGAGCACACATGGCAATCACTAAGTAAATACTGATAACTTTAATTTGCAGAAAAAGGTTAGTTAAGCAAACATAGACGATGTTAGTTTATTTTATGCTAATTTCAAAAAATGACATTTCAATCCGTGAAGGTAAAATTTTTTTTACAAAAAAATAAAAAATAAAAATGGTAATAAAGATGTTAATTTAATGTAAATTCAGCATTTTCCGTGTGGAAAATAAAAAAAACTCGCATTTTTGCCTCGAATCGTACAGAATTTTCTTTCCACGTGTATTTTTCTAGATTCTAACGTTATGAAAATGATGATTTTAAAAATTCTAATTCACTTTATCATGAAAACAAATTAGGTAACAATTTTAAGAACTCGAATATCTAATTATGCACCAACGTCGAGAGGAGAGGAGAGGAGCGCAAACCGTATGTAGATATGAGGCTGCTGTGACAAGAAAGAAAGAAAAAGAAAGAACATTACACGCTTTACAAGCAACATGCAAGCTAATTACATTCTCTGCAACCATAGCGCCCCCACATAACAATAACAACAATTCCTGTTTCCTTCTTGATTCAAATTCACTCAACTGCTCACTTTCACGTTGTTATTATAATAAGCCAAAGCTGCCAGTGTACCCACACGAGTGAGAGAGAAAAAAAATATAAGGAAAAAAATTAAAGGAAACGTAATTTATCAAATTTTTCCAAGCAAACAGCACAATTTGCACGAATAAAAGAGTAAATTTACCTCATATTTAAAGAGCGAGCCATGCAAATCAAGCGTCGACAAAGTCGAAACCCTTTGAAACACCATTTATCCATTTATCTTTTAATAAGTAGAGCGAGGATCAATAAACTTTTGTCTAATTCCAGTCGTTAAACCTGTCACCAAAAGCCCAAACACAAATTGCCAAAATGTTCGTCGAAGAAAGTAAGCTTGTGATTCTTGTCTATTTGCCAAAAATGTCTTTTATACTCATTGAGTGGCACTTTCTCTGGTGGTAAAATACCTCATATAACCTGTGGCCCAAGGTTAATGTGTAATTCCGAGTGGCAAAGCCAAGCCATTAGGATGCCACTGTGGTAGTGGGCGAGTCATAAGGTGACAAGAGCGGAAGTCACATCCAGAGTGGCTGCTGACCTGTTAAACTCTGCCTCGAGGAACCCCAAGGAGGGGCACAAAGCCAAAGCATTTTTTATCACACAATGGATTGAAAAGGAAGGAGAAAGACATTTCTCCTTTACAAATGTCAAGAATGTGTTCGACTTGGGAATGCGCCTTTTGCTCTTTATACCAATTAATTGCTGCTATGCACAAATGGAAATCTCGTGTAGATTAAAAATGAAAATTACTACGGGGATTTCACTGCCTGAAACCAAAATAAGCTCGTCATTCAGTGGCCACGTTATATAAAACTTCTAACTTGGCAATAAGCCTAATCCGTGCGCAACACTTGCTCGTATCTGTTACATCAATTACCAACTATCACACCAATTCCGTCCTATTATTAATCCTTATTTTGAATTTAATAAATTTTATTTTTAACCTCATTAAAAATTTGAAGGATATTATTTTCTTTCATCTTTCCCTTCAAAAAAAAATCGATTTCCCCCTTTCCCCCATATAAACTAGACCTAATTTTTTATTACCTTATACTTAATCTCGAGAATAAGAAAAGAGAGAGCGAGTATAAAAAAAAAAGTCAATTGTCACTAATTGACAGACTAGCAATGCCCCAGGTGAGAGTAATTACAAAACCATATCACAATTCTCCTTTGCAAAGAATGACAGGTGTGAAATATGAAGCTTATCAGAAGTGTGGTTGCACACACCTGTCATCTCTATACATTCTATTTATCATGAGAGAAAGGAGAAAATGGAACTGTGGGAAAATTCACTCATTAATATCATATGGGCCAATGCTTTTCCTTCTGTCACCTCACTATAATTACCAACAATAATTTATCCTAATTGTTGGGCGTAGGGCCCATCATATGAACCATAGGTGATGATTTAGTCAGTGACCCTTATTTCAACCTCAAGTCTCCTGAGATGGATATAGATGGAAGATTTCATTGTCGCCATAGAAACAACACGAAGGTCTTCTTTACTACAAGTACACACCTCCTGCTTTCTTTATGTTTTATTTTTTATTGTTTTTTTATGTTATGAATATCATTGATATTAAGAGTTAATTAGAGGTTTAAAGTTAAATTGCGGAGTAATAGAGTAATAAATAGATGGGTGGTTGGTTTGTGTTTTTTTTTTAGTTTCTTCTTTATGTAAATGGGTGTTGTGGCAATTTCTGTCAAAAGTGTTTTTATTTTCGTATCAGTCGATATACTTCTTCATGACAATTTGTACGAATTTTTTTTTAAAACGAAAAATTGTTTGTTCCTCGGAAAAAACAAATATTACTTGCATTTCCTTTCAACATATAAAAAAACACAGTTTTCCCCTTTCCGCCGGCACTCCTTGCATAACGTATTATCGAGCGACCTCGTGTTCATATGCATTAACTAATCAAACCTGTATCTCGAATTTATCCCTCAAAAAATATGTCATCGTTATTTAAAGCAAAACTAATTCGTTTTTTTTCTATATATCAAAAACGCTGAATTGATAAAAATCTCTATAGCGGAAAGTCGAGTTTAAAGTCAATAACTCATAAAAAAAACTCGTAATTACAAGTCAGTCATTTTTTTCTTATTTTCTTTTTTTAAAAATAGGCTTAATCATAGTGTTTTAGTGTAAAATTTTTAACTCCCTTCCATATAATGCTTGCCTCTTGTTTTCTCCTCAGCAAATTGCATCGATCCACACGAGGAAGGAAAAGGAGGCCACATGTCGTCATTTCTCCCCTTCTGTTAATGTTATGAGCTACACATTTCACTAATATCGCATTGAACGCCATTATACGGATCTTATTACAACAATGCTACTTACACCTTTAACTTTAATATCCTATTTCTAACAAATTTTTTTATGTTTGAATTTCCAACGTTATTTTTATTCAAAAAAAGGATTTGAATAGAATATTGTATTTACAACGCATCGAACGTGTAATTACAAATTCCGGTTTATTAATTCACAGGAAAATTAAAGTTTAATGTTACATTAAGCCAACCATACAAACTATTTCTAAATTTTTTTTTTATTTCCTTTTTACAAGGACGCATTCTTTAAACTATTTACTAAGAAAATCATTTAAAGTCATAAAGCTGTTAATAAACATAAATATTTTTACACACCTTTTTAATGAGACCTTACAATTACAACCTTCTCATTAAACCCTCGTCTGACCTCAAAACCTTTCCTCAACCTCCCACAAATAACAATTAACACTCATAAACAATAGCCAATTAAACTTACAACAAACAACAGCCACTCGACACACGAAATTTGTCAGACGCAGGCGAATTTTGCATCATACATTAATAAAAAGATTTTTTTTTCTCTCGGATGAATGATAAATGCAAGTTCAAATGCTAGCAAGTATATTGAATTCTTGAAATTGCTCTCTCACATCTCGCTGCACTTTACCTCACATAAAAATGTCTATTGCAATTTTAAATGACGCCATCATTTTCTGACGTCACTTTAAACCATGTCTTGCACCCTGCACCACCCTCCGTTTTACTGTGCCACCCCAAAACCATGACATCCAAGGCGAATGTTGCCTTGCCAGATCCTTTTCAACCTTGTTTCAGCCCTGCATGATATAATGCAACTGTAACAGATGTGCTCAAATCCCCTCGATAAAAAAAATTGTCACCATAGCAACCACATAAACGGTCCCATCAATTATCAAACCACTTTTTTTTAATAATAGATTACGAGGAAAGTTTTCCTCTTTATTTTAACCATTAAAAATAAACATTTATATTTTTTTTTTCCTGATGGAAACTAAGAATGACAATCTTTAAACTTGTAATCACATAAAGGCCCCCTCGAAAGCATAATTCAGATTCTTTCTACGCTATTTATCGCCGCAACCATGGAAACAGTGTTGTTGCCATGGTAGCAATAAAAAAGGGGCGATTTAATTCACATCTCTTACCACCGCCCCCCCTTTACTTGTAATTTTCTACTCCATTTGTGAAAGCTGTCATGGCAACTACATTCTTCACGAGAGTTGTCACTTGTTATAACATTTGGGGAAACTAGTTTTGCATTCTGAAATGTTTGTTTGAGTTTTCAACAGTTGTTTGAATGAATAGGAGAAAAAAAAAAAATAAACTTCTATTCAGATGGAGGTTTCGAAAATAACTTAATTCAATCTAAAGCAAACCTGAATTTGCTTTCAACTGACTTCTCGGTATTTCAAATAATCGTTTAATAAGCTCAAAGCAAAACTTGCGAGTCAACAAAATCAGCTCAAATTTTTTTAATTTAATAAACTTTACTTAAAAAATAAATTTTCTTCTTTTCATCATCAACTCGTGACCTATCGGTGACAGTCAATTTTCCAGCCCATTCTAAAATCTCCTTTGACCCAAATGTAACCCTTTATTTCTCCCCCCAAAAACTATTTTCATCTTTCTAAGCTATCTCACCCTTTTATTGCCCCTTTCACATTGCCCACTATATATACGGCGGCCATTTTGACACAAACTAGCTCATAAACATGGGCATAAAGCTCATCTTAGAAACAAACCTAATGTTTACTTGAATAAAGGGGATGGTCTCCTACAAGAGGCAGCAACGAAGATGGTGATGTTGTTAAAGGAAGTGAGGTAGGAGGTCTGCCATTGGTATGGCCTCCAGCAGGGCACATGTATGGCCATAATTCAAATTGTCTTCAAGAGCTTTAGTCAGGGCACTGCGCTTGTGGTTGGGGGTAAAACCAGAAAAGAGGGGGTTAAGGGTAGAATGAATCTTTTGACATGAGTTGAGAGAGGTGGAGTTGCATTACAACAAAAAGAGATCCCCTTTTATACAATTTTTACTACATGGCAGTTAGACATGAAAGGAAGGTTAAAGTTTTTTTTTCTTCCTTATACGTTTGAAATTTATTTATAATTTTTTTTTTTTACTACTTGAAATACGATTGTAAGAAATATTATTTTAATTTATTTAAATCTATTCTGGTAGTAACTAAGCTTTAATGCGATGGTTAGAAAAGGGTTAAAGCTTAATTACATATCGTTTGAGATTTAAACACAGTTAATTTCGAGTTAATATAAACTCCATTTTGATTTAAAATGTCAATACACTTTATGGTTCATTTCATCCACTGGCTTGTTGAAAGAAAAGGAAATACCTTCGAGACAAGTTTTTTTTATTTTTTTTTTATCTTTTTCCATATCCAATATAATAAGAGTTGTTTAAAAAAAAGAAGGAAAATCTCTTGACAACCTTCTATCTTTTTAATATTAGGGTCTAAATTTAAGCCCAACCAAATATGGCGCATGTAAAAATTTCTTGTGTAATCTTATTGCCTGTTACCCTGAAAACCAATCCAATTTTGAAAAATAAAAAAAAAGAAAAGAAAAGTATTATCTGACTTGCATAAAAATACAAAGCTAGTAAAATGAATGGTTCCTTAAATTCCAGCTTCACCTTAAATACAATTCTTGACATTCTTGTCAATAACCTCTAGTAGCACATGTGATGTTAGCTCTTTAAAAAGATTACTTCTTTCCTTCCTCCAAGCTTTTTCAACACACAAAAGTTGGCTTTTAAAAAACTGATAAGGGACAAGAAAACACTCTGACAAAAGCAATGAGGATTTTTCTTTTACTTTTTATATAAAGAAAAAAGAATAAATATATTTTATTTAAAAAAGATTTTCTCAAAACACAGCCATATGGGTCAAAAGTCAATGATCCAAGATGTAAATCTTTGAGTTGCATACTCATAAGGTATGGAATTAAAAGTGATTAAACACTAGAATAATAAAATTCTTAATTTAAAAAAAAAATTTTAAAAAAAATTAAATTTAACCTACTTCCATGTTAGTCAATACATTAAAAAAAAATGTTGTTTGCACATGCATTAAACCATGTTGTAAAATTATCCCCTGCATATTTTTCTATCCGCTTATATTTGTATAGGGTATTTACAGAATGACATATCCAATTACCTCAGACAAAGAAATAATAAATAAATCCATACAACGAAAAAAAATTCCAAAAATGTAATTAACGAATTATTTTAAATTAATTACGTGCTTTCAAAAGAATTAAAATTCAAAAAAAAATTTTTTTAAAAGTTATTCCAAGCTAAAAAAACACTAATAATCTCTCTTACCCAAATCTCAGTCGGATTAAGGACGTAATCCAAGGTGAGCTCATCATGTCGTCACGTCACACACAAGTCACGTCACACATAAAAATGACATATGCGTAATAAAAAGTCAAAATCCAATTGATGACATCTGCAAAATGTATGAGGGGGAGCTGTGTTGAATTAAGGAGCCACCAGAGAGTGAGTGTGGCTTGGTTCTCTCAAAACCTGACACCAACAAAACGCAAGCGTTCGGTCAGAGAAGGCGAGACTAAAGCACTAGCCTCCTCGGCAGGAACGGAAAAATTACTCGAAAATGACAGGAAGTGGTTTATTTGAGTAAATTCAATCAAAAAATTAAATAAAGTACAGTATCAATACTGTTTGTGATTAAATATGGCATATGAATTATTAGCAAGCTTTAATTTCATCAATTGTTTTCAAATTTAATTTTTTAAGTTTATTAACATGCATTACTGTATTCTGCAGTTGCGAGGAAGTAAATTACTTTCCTCGTATTAATTTCTAAAAAAAAATAATAAACATTTTATATCCATCTATTTTTAAATAACGTTAAAAACTTACATAATTTTTTAATTCCAAAATATTCTTCTCAGCAATTAAGTACTCATTTACAGATGCAATTAAGTGATTAAAGGTTTAAGGAGGATCAACTTTTTTCGTGCAGTTTCTTAGGTTATGTGCATATAAAAATTAAAAAAAAAAAACCCAATTTAACTATACTAAAAAAATTTGTAAACATATTTAATTATTTACATGCCATTACAATTACTATACTTACTATCGATTAAAATGATAAATAAACCATGAAACTGTAATTAATCCATTAAAAATAATATTGCATTTCGTTGTAGGAGTTAATTGATACGCCTCATTATAATAAACCTCTAGCCTCCTCAAAGCCTCTTAGGGGAAAAAAAGAATACACACCTGGGTCTCTTAACAAATGCTCACCTTCAAAACAAAATGGACTAACCCTTTAGTGCCACAAATCACCCAAGTGTATAATGAAGTATCATCTGGCAATTTATACGCCATTCAAATGCCATTCAAGCAAAGAAAATAGTATTGAAGGGGGAGAAAAAAAATCTTATCAAAAATACCTTATTAAAAAAATTGGGTACGTACTGTACCATACCGTTTTTAAATTAGGTAGTTAGCACGTCTAAAAAAAAATTCGAAACCAACCGAGTTCGAATTTAAATGGGGGAAGGAAGTTGGGAGAAAATTCTTTTTTATCTCGATAAACACGCATAGGTAAACTAAACTGTACAACACCGGAAGCAAGCAAACACTACAATTTCAAACACGTCACTTCGACTGATGGTTTCGTATTTCACGGGTTATCGGTGGAGGAAAGAAGGAAAAAAAATAGATCTACTGTATTTATTTTTGTAGATGAAAATAGGGAAAAATGCGTTTGTTTATTATTTTTATGGTTGAGTTTTATAATCTTTAATTTACAGTTCATAAAATTTTGCATTGCCATGTGTGCAGTTATAAAATGCAGTGAAAAACATTACGAGATATTTTATCTACTTATTTGATTAATAAATGCACATAGGGTAATATCGTAATAAAATAACGCAAGCACTTTTTAACCCCCGAAAGTCATACGGCGATGTTATTACGGCACTTAACTACTGTATTAATCAACATAATGGCTTTCTATTGACAAGGAAAGGAAATTGAGATGATTAAATTGATAATGATTAAACACGGAAAGGAGTAATCTTATTATACATTAATTCATCTCGAATCGGGCTGCCTTATTGTCATTGTTCTAAGTATATTCCATCAATGGTAATAAAAATAATTCAAGAAAATTCTTATCAATGATTTATTTTCTAATTCAGTCCGAAAGCATGAATAGTTTACAGAGAAGCGAGTAAATGGATTAAGAATAGTGGCTCCCACTCTCGTCAATCTTATCAAGTACCCAAGATAACAATTTATTTAGAAAGACCTTTTGCCCTTCCAAAGAATCAACATCCGTGTACAACCATTTCGGAAACCGATCCCCATTTTCAAATCAAATATTTATATTTGTTTTCGTTTGTTTAATAAAAAATTTTTGATGAATAAAATTATATTTTTTTTACTCTAATTAAAGGTAATGGAATGCTTTGGCCTACAGAGAGTATAGAACAAAGGAAAGAAGAAGAAAAAAATCTCAACTATGTACCTCAATGAAATTTATTACAAATTCATTACCCACAACGTTCATATCTCGTGTGGAACGGTAGAACTAATGTGTTTTCCTCCTAGAGTTAACATTTATTTTCTCAACATTAGCATTTAACATTATTTCATCAGTGAGTCAAAGCCTAGGAAAATAAATTCAGTCGCAAGAAAGAAAAAAAAAACAGTCGCAATTATCTGCTTTTAGTTCTATACCATGGTGAAGTGCAGGTTTCATTCTGGAATGTTGGTAAGATTAGATTCAGTTTCAAAATAATTGGATTTGTCAATTCACTAAGTCGTAAATACAAATGTGACGCACAAGTTATTTTTATTGGAAAGTAAAAGCAAAAGCTTTCTTTCTATGAGTGCAGCTTAGATACAGCACAATTATCCGAGTCATATATACGTAACTTATCGATTTTTTTTCCCAGCGAATCCAACATGCCCACATAAGTAATTGAAATTAAATTCCACTTTAAAATAAATAACTCTGTATCGTTTGCGTGGTCTCTTAATGGACACTTATTGTGCAACCACATATTTTTCTAAATTACACAAACAAATTATAGAGTAAATAAAAATAATTTGCACATTTCACTTTTCCCATTCTATATATAAGAAAAAAATCCACACATCTGTTATATTTGCACAGGTGCGAATGTTTTTCCACGGCTTTACTCGACCATTCTCTTTCACTGTAATACACGCATACATATATATATACATCAATGGTGTGCAATGTAGTGTGGGACACAAGGCGTCCCTCCGCACTTGAATTATTGCACAATTCACCACTCGAATAGCAAACAGTCTAGGGATCAGACACCAGGGGTCATTTGATCGTTTAAAAACAGTAACCTCAGCACTTGATGCCAGGATATGACCCAGTCTAATCACTCAAATCAAATCTATTGCCATGACAACCATCAGTAATGAGTTCGTATACACTTAGACTGTTGACTTAATCTAATTATGGAGCCATGCTTGATGTGGAATACAAATGATAGTTGGCTGGCATCGCAATGAATTAGTAAATCCTGATTTACTGTACTTCCCAACTTGTTCCTTCTATACACACACACACACATCCACCAGTCCAGTCCAAATCCCTTGAATTGCCATTGGTGAAAATTTTAAAAATCTCCGCATTCATATTTTATCTCGAGTCAACCTTAATGCCGCAAACATTTTATCTTTCTCATTTAAAATAAATCAAAACAATTTTTTTTTATCTATCTAAATTAATAAATAAAACACTTTCTAAAATGTATACTCTAGTAGATATACATGTTTAATTACGGCTAATGAAACAACGCTTTAAATTAAGCATAAACCTAAATTAACTGTGTTCCTGTCATTAAGAAACCCGAGATGACCCGAAAGCTTTAGTTTACCTGTAACAGATATATCTAACATCCATTTAATCGTTGTCTTTTTATTTAAATTGAATAAACTCAAACATAAGGAAACCGGTGCGCTCGAATTTACATTCTCCAATTAAAAATTAAAGCTCGGATTCGTAAAATAAATAAAATAAATAAATTCATAACACTTCGCAGTGCATAAACATTGATATTGCATAACTTTAAAGTTGATTTAGTGCCGTGAACTCGTAGCCTGCATGACTTAAAATAAAAATATGTTCGCAAACACTTTTAAATAATTCAAAAATAAAATATAAAAAGAAATAAATTAAACTGTTCCATCCTCGTGATCATTTTATATCATCTCCTTTCGGATCGATATTGTAAAAAAGAAAGGAAAAAGAAAAGTTGTTAGTTTGCTGCCATGTACCCTAAACGATGATGTTGCTCTATGCCATTACGAGCATCTAACCGCAATAGCGATAGAACAATAATCCTGTCATCTTTCTACCATTGATTCTCGTCTTTAAAGAGCATTGGTGAAGTGAAACGGGAAAAGGGAATAAACTGAGATTTGCACCACTCCTTTTCATTGCTTCTTCCGCCCTTAAATCCGTGTGCAGTGGGCGCCAACAATCAATATTTACAAGAACAAAGTTGAAATCAAAGCCATGCGTATAGAGCGCTTCTAGCGGATAGAGTGGGAAATGCGTTGTTTGCTTACCCGTTGGAAGTCTAGTATTGTGCAGATAAAGTAGGGTTGTTCCGGACGTTGACTTTCAATGTAGACCGAATCTGAAAAGAAGAAAAAGAAGGAAAATTAAAGGTGTTAATTGATTACATGAGCCTTATCTTAATTTAATATGTCACACCAACTTTTCAAGCTCTTGTTTGTGGTTTAACCATTTCGGAAAAGCAACAACGAGCTAACCCACCCGACTGAAAATAGGAAAATTAAAGTTTCATACGTATTTATGTTCCCTCACACCTCCCTCCTATAACATTTTCATCACGACATGCACTTTAAAAACGTCGTCTGCGAGTACATGAAGCTGCAACCGCCATAAATATGAAAATAATACTCAAAATGGGCGTCGGTGGATTAAGTGATGTAATATTGCGGTCTCTAAAAATGTGTCAAATTTTGCGCAAAATGATGTTAAACAGACGAGAAGGCCAACAAAGTGTTACCCATGGCAACAGTGATAACAGTCGGTCGGCCATGTTGCCATCTGCTGGTGCAAATGACAGGAAGCTTTTGCTCGCTTTGC
This sequence comes from Geophilus flavus, assembly GCA_034695885.1. Lineage (NCBI taxonomy): Eukaryota > Metazoa > Arthropoda > Chilopoda > Geophilomorpha > Geophilidae > Geophilus > Geophilus flavus. The sequence continues at coordinate 47,331 of JAQFZO010000037.1, forward strand.
TGTTTCTCTACCCCCTTGCGCAACAATAACTCTTTGTCAGACACTAATGGCGCCTGTTAACAGCCCAGTTGGACTTACATAAGTTTCTTTGATGCTTTTATTATATGCCACAGTTGGCATTGTTTATAGTTCAGTTAACACTAGATACAATGTTACGTGACATTCACGCTAATGGATGAAGGGGGGATGGAGCTATACATTACAACATTAGATTGAAAAAAAAATGTCGAAATAAAATTTCAATCACATTTTCACTTTGATTTAAAATCAAAGTTTTCTTTTCTTTTTTTCCTCACTCACTCACTCTCTCAATCTCGACAACTAATGATAGTAATAATCTAGAATCATTAACTTTTAAAGTTAATCAAAACAGAACTAATCTTCCTTCTGTAAGCTTAACCCAGCCTACATCCGGTAGAAGCGTGACATCACATCCTGATAGCAGATAATCACTTCCTTGGAAGCCATTTTCATTTTCACAACATTTTTTTTTCCATCCATCCTTGCTACTTTGTTTTGGTGGGAAGTGGATTTCATATCTTCTCTATTGACAAGTTTTCGGTGTTTTAGTGTGTGAAATTGACTATAGCCACTATTAGGCCTACATGAATATTACATTACTTGCCTCCATTACATTGCCGCTTCTTTCTCTCTCCTTTTAGTTGCTATTGATTCACACTCCTGCTAATCCACACAACTAACACCCTCCCTCCCTTGGAGACACATTTTTCCCATAGGGGATACGGGGAGAGGGTAAAGTCAATAGATAGCATTTCTATAACTCAAAACCTCCTCTTTTAACAACCAAAAATGCTGTTCGTGTTCAATTAAGCGAGGCAATAAATTGATTAATTCAGCCTGGCCACAATTTCATTCGGATTTTTTTTTTTAAAAATAAATGTATATTTAATAAATATATATTTATCAATTTGGCTGCTAAACTTATAAAGAGGAAAGGTTATAAAAGAAAGCACTAAATAAAAAATGGGGTACCTAAGGGGCTTTCTGTAAATAATAATAGACCTTACATGTCATGTGAAACTAATCACAAGTTAGACCTACTTTTTTTCATCCTGTCGCTGGCAGCCACAATCTGAAAACTCTTCTAACATTTTCTCATTTTCTTTTCTATACTTTCTCTTACCACCACACCAAATTAAACAATAAATTTGGGTATTGTTGACCAAGCTCGACACAATCAATAAAATGCATGCAATGTGGGGAAAAAAATAAAAGAGTAAACAAAAAGAGGGCAGTGTAAGAAAATGGCTCATTTTGTACAAAGATTCAAAACATGGAATGAATTGAACACATGTAAAGTCTTTTTTCTACTTTATTTTTTTATGAGAAGTTGGCAGGGCAATGTGGTGAATATAAAAGCCACATGGTATAGTATGAGAGATGTTTAAACCTTATTGAAACAGCAAGCGGTTAACAAATCAATAAAATAATATTTTTTTCATCGTTGACCTTATTTTTCTCGATTATTATTTAGTAAATATCGCTTCTGGTAAATAGAAAATATTTTTTTCAACCAATTCAATATATTTCACTCACTTTCCCCAGTCAATAACTCAGTAATTATTTACGTAATGCATTACAGCCGAACTTGTAACCTCGTTTTTAAAAATTACATTTTCCTTTTTTAAAAATCATCAATGATATGTGTAAAATAAGAAAACATGTGGTAACCATATGGAACATCTCAACGCATATAAAAATACAAGGGAAACTTGTGTTGTGTTAAAGTTGATAAACGTTTACCCAGGGCTAAATAAACACTTGCCAGGAAATGTGATTAGCTTTCTTTAAGTAACTCCAATAATAATTCTGGAAAGATTATCGACGTAAAACATGATGCAGGTTTCTAAAATAACGGTGTGGATTTAGCCCACCTTTACTTACTTTTTTTTTTTTTTTTTTTTTTTTGGAAAAAGGCTTGTGAAGGGAAAAAAAACAAGATTAACGTTCACAACAGAGCTCACAGCATGACGTGGGTAATCAGTAATCACTAAAGCTGCATTCACGTTTCACAATGCAGAGAAAACTTTCAGTCAGCAGTTATTTCCAGTATATTTATTATCCAACTCGTCGAGAATTCAAAGTGGAATGTATGTGTGGTTTAAATGGTGTCATTTCTGTTTTGAAATGCTTAATGGCTTAATAAAAAAGTATTTCTTGTGTTTACTGAAAGCAGTATTAGTTTATTATCTGAAAAGGAAGATGAAACCGCAATTTCTAATGTTTTAGATTACTTTGACCGAGCCAGAAACACGAGACTTGCACATAACGCGTTTCGCAAACATTCCGAAAACTGGAATAAATGTTCTAGCTGCATTGTGAATATTATACCCAACAGAATACAGATGTTGTGTGGCGCCATTTTATTGTCAGTCTATGGACCTGGGTTTTATGGTATTTTTTTTTCTATTTTTTTTTTGACTTCCTAAATTAAGACAGATAGGAATTATTACAACCATTTTTCCTTAAAAGGCTTATTACTTAATAAACTAGAGAAAGGCCACGTAGCAAGATTAATTATGAGTAATTAAACTTTAACATAATAAACTTTCACTAATTCTATTTCCATGCAACCCGAAATTAACTGTGTGTGTATATGCAACAAGGTATATATATATAAAGAATAAAGTGACAGCAGCTTTATTTTTTGCTCAAAGTGACAAAAACACCAATTCATATACATGCATCGACACAACTAACGGTCAATAACCCCTTTAAGTATTAAACCGTTGGAAGAAAATTACATTCTCCATATTTCTGACATATTGGCACTAACTCTCGAGGTTGTGTCACATCCTTTGGGGGTTAACAAAAGTCCAAAAAATCTCCTGTCAGTGACATGAAAATATTATCAGTGTCCTCTCTTTCAACATATAGAAACATGACTGTGGCTGCAACTGCATCAGGGGACTCATCCATAACAAGATTAAGTGCATGTGGCCTCTCCTCTTTCTTTACTCTCATGTTCCTTGGTTACACACACCATAAAGCACATGATAAAAAGGTAATCATTTTTTCTTTCCATCGTATTATACAAGTAAAATCTTATTGCTGCCATGTGGCCTCATACTACTCGAAATGTGGCTTTGTTTGATAATCGTCGTTTCGGGTATATAGTGTGTTGCAAGTGTTTTTAATCCATTACATCAATTCCATTCCATTCCGTTTATTTTATTTGTTCGTGTTTGTCCGAGGGTAAAAAGACAGAAAAACGGATTATACGAGTCTATTTTAGTATATCAATTTGTTAGTACGGAATTAGATATGTCAAATAACTCGTATATCTCAATGTGCTATCAAAAAATCAATAGTAATATTAAAGTGAAGTGCCGCTACATTAATTTTTTTTTCTCTCCCTTCTTGTCTGGCATCACGTTCCGAGCCACCCACGCAACGCAAAGTTTCACACCAGCAAAACTGTTTTCGATTTACACACTCAATTAATTTACTATTATGGATATTTCGTCAAACACTTAACACCATTTTCGAGCAATCAACAATAGAGGTCACATCACACTACAGTAAATTTAACCCCTCGGGGTTTAATTCAATACCAAAAAGATGGCTTGGCTGCAATTCTCTCCATCAGCCAATTTGAATGGCCACTGGATTCCCTTCGGGCTACCCCCTGGGCTCTCCTGAGCCCCCTTAAATATGAAGGGATCGGGAATAGGATGGAGTAGGGGAATAAAAGACAAAAGAGTGGATGGTAGGGGACACCTGGCAAGCACTTTATTACACCGAGGTCTGAAGAAAAAGGGAGAGGAATGAGAGTATTATGCAGCTGACTGCCCCTAGTTGCAAGTGGAGCAGCTTTTCTGCATTGTTTTCATGCATCATGGATGAGAGTTTTATATGCTGATCACCTCAAATTATTTATTGACAGTTCAAAAGTGTCTTACAAATAATGTTTGGGTTAAAATGAAACGGACAAGAAAAGAAAGCAAAGTTTGCGATTTCCCAACTGTCACTCAACTTTTGTTATTGTTTCTTGGAATCAAAGTTGAATGAACTTTTGTTTATTGGGTTTCGGTTTCACTTATTGATTCGCATGCAATAGTTCGAGCGAACGGCGTCTTGCTGGATTTTTAACATACCGTACCCGAAACCAGGAACAATAATAAGTTGGCTTTTGATGTCTTCAAAGTTCAAATATTAATTGTGCGTGCATATAAAAATTAATGTCGAGCATATTCTGGATTCTCCAACAAGCAGTTTATACAGAATAAACTCGAATGAAGTTATTTTTAAGCTCAAAGTGCAAGAAGGGGAATTTAATAGGCATATAAAAGAAAGGGGAAATAAGCCTATCCGTCCCCTCCCCCGGCCTACTCTTCTATTAGACCTAAATGAAATGCACAAGTAGGTTTGGTGGAGCTTTCAAAATGTGAATTGAAGGCTTAATGGCAAGAAGCAATCCTACAATAGGTAGTAGAATAATCCTGAGACAGCAGCTTATGTAAACTGGCAAGATTGAAAATCAATGACATCATATACAGCAGCAGCAAGCAAGACGAGGAAGCCATTTTGCTGATTTTTCAAACCAAAAACTCATTCCTTTTGTATATTTTTTTTTGTCTATTTTGCAACTTGTAAAAAGAAATATAAAAAAACTCGAATAATCATCAGCACTCGACGACACGAGGCCGGTCGGCTTTAAAGTTGCTTTACTTGCATCAAATAAAGTGTCATTAAAATTTCATTGACAAAACTTGAAACGATATGGCAAATGTCTGGAGGCCATTAACAGAATTAGCAGCGTGAACAGCCTACTGATCCTCTATCTGGCTATTGCTTGCTGACTTCCTCCCTCTTAGTGTTATTAGTGGCTTCATTTTATACTTATAGCGCTTTCGGATAGAAATTAATTTGTAATTTCTGAAATTATTTCTTACATAAAATTCATCAAGAATAAGGCATAAAATTATACCATGTATTTTTTTTTTCGTCATAAAAAAAATTTTTTGGGGATTGGAAATGAAATTGTATGTAAAAAGAATTTAGTTTAAAGATGCAATTTCTCAAGTTGACAAATTCCATGTGAGAAAGCGATAAAGAAATTTGCTTTTCATTTTAATTTCCTCGCTACAACATTTCTAATTCCTTAAGGTCCTTTCAAGCCTATCAGTCAATTTCATCATTTAATGAAGTCTGAACCAAGTAAATGTTAAGAATAGGAAAAATTTCAAATTCAATTCAAACAGGAGTCGTATAAAATAAGACTAAATCGATTTAAAGATCATCGTTGTCGGAAACACATATTGGAAAAAATATTCCTCGTGAAAAATGGATCAAACTGTGCATAAATGAGCTGTTCGAAGAATAAAAAAAAATTTTTTTTTTAGTAATATTTTTTTAATACAATGTATTAATAGTGGTCTTTTGACGTTTAAAATTATTTTTTAAAAAATCGATTTCATGTAAATTACTGATGAATTTTCATGAAAAATTATTTATTTACTAAATCTAAGTTAAAATTAGCAAAAAAAATATTTTTTCCCCAAATGCCTTGAATTAATTAACTCGGCTTTGCTGCAATATTTTCTTATTTTATCTAGACATTTTTTTTTTGCTTGGTTTTAACAAAACTCGTCTGTGCAAACTGTGAACGACTCATAAATTTCTTCGAAAAACTTCATTTGGGCATCTGGAAAATA